>CM021100.1:314305161-314585379 GCA_007115665.2 Sequoiadendron giganteum
TTTTGGGTTCACTTTGGGCCCAAATGGACATTGCCATTGGATTCGCAATGCCCAAAAACCCCTAAATCGATTGTTCATTCGTCGATATTGGTTACAGTCGATCAGGGAAGCAAAATTTTTTTTGCCCTAAGGCTGTACGGCCCTAGGGCACGACGTCTGTAGCAAAAAAATTGAAAAAAGTTAAAAAGATAAAAAAAATTTGGGTTTTTTACCCTGCAGCCCGTGCAAATCTCGCACTGCCTGCACCGACCGGCCGACACCCGCACCACCTGCTCCGCCCGCGCCGACCGACCGTCACCGCCTCCTCCGCTGCCATCGCCGGTTGAAACCCCCACGGGCTCCCAACTCTGCTGAGGTGCTAAGCGCCCAAGCCCCCTGGCGACAACTCTAGCACCAGCCTGTGATCACATTCATGACCAAGGGCTTCAAAATTAACCCCTAGCCGCCAAACCCCCTGGTCGTAGATAGGACCAGGGGCCCTTTTTTTTAGCCCTTGAGGGTCATGGAGGTCTTATTGAACAATTTGAAGCTGCTTGCATTAAATCGGGTGTAACTCGGGCATTTTAGCTCAGTTTTTTGAATGGAAATAGGCATTGGAAAGCTGGTTATGGAACCGATCTGATAGTATAGGATTTTTTTCAAAATTTTACCAGTCTAGATATTATTTTTCCAGTCAAAGTGGGGTCCTTTTTCTTCACTTCTGGGGCCATAAAAGGTGCAAACAGACTCCGTTTTTAAAAATCGAATAGGCGTTGGAAAGCTCTCAACATGATCTATTCAGATATGTGATATTTTTTATTAGAATTTTCACCAGGTACATGAAAATTTGTTTTGAAGTATTTTTTGCTTATGCATTGCTTCCTCTTTCTCAGTTTGTACTAGGGTTTGGGTTTATCTCTTGTGGGGGGCGTGTTTTTTTCTTGCTTTCTATCATTTATATCAGAAAACCAGAACACCAAAACTCTAAAAAAGAACAAACCTTACTACATCTTTTGTCTATTCTAAAAGATCACATAATAATAAAAAACACAAGTAGGTACAGGTATAGGGTTTCATGGCAGACTCCTCAATTGAGTTACTCACATCACACAACTATCACACTTGGAAGTCTCAAATGATGAGGCTACTCAGGTCACGAGGATTGTGGTCTTGTTGAGATGAGGTTCAGCCTCAGTTGCAGCGTCCTTTTGAGATTATGCAGCACAAGAACAAGATGAATGAAGCTATGGGTTTGCTATGCATGCATGTTTCAGACAGTCTTTTGTTTCACTTTGATGCTTTGCTCACTCCTCGAGCCATGTGGTTGAAGTTTGAGATACTTTTTGGGGCCATTAATGAGTTATGAGCATTACAGATTGAGGCAGAGCTGACTTCACTGTTACCTGAATTATTTCCCACTATTGAGGATTTTTTGAACAAGTTCAAAACTATCCGCACTATTTTATAGGGTTTTGACAAGAATAAGTTAGACACAGAGTGCATTTACTTGATCCTTTCAAAGCTTCGTGGTCCATTTCAGATATTTGCTTCTTCCTTCTATTCCACCATGGATGGTCTGGGTGCCAGTTTTACCATGCCTACCTTTGATTTGTTTTGTGAGCATTTGTCTCGTGAGCAGTCACACCTTTCTCAGATGGATATGCTCTCAGGATCAAAGAATAACGCATTGGTTGCTCAGTCACCTAAGGAGAAATAGAAGCAGAAACTGAAGCCTAAGAAAGATTTTGCAGGCAGTGAGCATTCCTCCAAACCTTCTCCTAAGTCTGATTCTAAACCACTATTTAATCCAAAACATGGGAAATCTTTGAAGTCTGGTGAGTCTTCCTCCAAGACTAAGCAGAAATCAAGAGACACTTGCAGCTTCTGTGGCAAGGAAGGACATCTAGTTTCCAGGTGTTGGAAATGATTAGAGGCTTTAGAGGAAGCAATGCAACAACATCACATCTCCTCACCTCAGTCATTTTCTCCTTCCACAAGGAAAGGCCATGCTCTCACTGCTCGAGCATCGACCTATGGGTCCACTTGGATTTTAGATTCTGGTGCTTCTCACCATATGAATCACACTTAGTAGTTGGTCACAACTCTTGCCTCTTATGGTACTTCACAAATTGCAGTGGGTGACTCTTCACAGCTTTCCGTCTTGGGTTCAAGTTTGTCTCTTTGGATGGGGGCACTCTACAGGATGTTTTGGTTGTTCCTGACATCTCGACGAACCTCCTGTCCATTTATCAGATTTTCCATTTTGGCTTTGGTAAGACAGTTGAGTTCTCACCACATGATGTGGTTATTCGGGACCTCCATGACTCTGATTTGGTTGTGGCTATTGGGAGTGTTGATACTGCATCTCGTCTTTACAAATTTGATGGATTTGAGCCTTCTGAGGGTACAAGTTCATCTCTTATAGCACATGTAGATTATGTGAGTAAGCTTTGGCATGAATGTTTGGGACATGTCAATTATCGATATCTTCAGCAGATGAGTACACAGCACTTGTTCTTGGTCTTCCACAGATTTCCTGCACTGACAGTGTTTGTCATGGTTGTGTGCTTGGCAAGCATCACAGGGATCCCTTTCCGAAGGGAAGCGCCACTCGTGCTTTGGCACCCTAGAGTTGATTCATAGTGACCTCATGTCATTTCCCACTCCTTTTTTTGGGGCCAAGTATTTACTCACATTCATTGATGACTTCTCCAGACACACATGGGTGTACTTTCTTAGGTACAAGTTTGCTGTCTTTGATTCCTTTCTAATCTTCAAGACATTTGTAGAGAAGCAGTCTGGCCTTTCTATTCGGTGGATAGGTACAGATAATGGGGGGGAGTATGTGAATCAGACTTTCACAGATTTTTGCACTAAGCATGGTTTGCAGCACCATTTTTTTGTTCTCTACACCCCTCAGCAGAATGGTGTCACTGAGAGAAAGAATAGGACTTTACGAGAGATGGCTAATTGTATGATTCAGTTCAGGTCCATAGATTCATTTTTTTTGGGCTGAGGCAATCAATTGTGCCAACTATATTCAGAATCGAATGCCTCACAAGGCGATTCGACATATGACTCCTGAGGAGGCTTGGTCTCATGACAAGCCTGATGTGTCATCATTTCGAGTATTTGGTAGTGAGGCATGGGAATTTATTCCTAATGCTCAGAGGCGAGCCATGGAGCGGAAGTGTCGACCCCTCATTTTTGTCGGCTACTGTGAAGATGTTAAGGCGTACATGTTGTTTGATCCTAATTCCAGAGAGGTCCTATTTCGATGGGATGTTCAGTTTGATGAGCACCTTCCTACAGTTGATACCGTATCTCTAGTGTCTACTTCACTACCTACTCCACCCACTGCAGCTCTTCAGGATTATTTTGAGGATGATTATGATGAGGATATTGATGATCCCCCATCTCCACCTTCACTTGCTCCACCTCAGAGGCCCAAATAGGCCCGCTTTACTGTTGAGGCAGCAAGATCTATGGCAGGTGATCCTTCAAACACTCGTTGCACCCGTTCTCATACTACGGGTTCTAGTCTTTTGAGTCATGCTCTTTCAGAGGATCCTCAGAGGTTTTCAAAGGCGACAGGTCACCCTGAGTGGGATAGTGCTATGGAGGAGGAGTATTCTTCTTTGATGAGGAATAGTACTTGGGATCTTTGTCCTCTTCCTAAGGGAAGAAAGATGGTTTGGTGCTGATGGTTGTATCGAACCAAGTATCCTGCTGATGGCTCCATTGATAAGTAAAAAGTACATCTTGTTGCGAAGGTTTTCTCCCAGGTTGAGGGTATTAATTACTCTAAGACATTTGTCCCTATCGCCAAGATGAATTCTATTCACTTTGTACTATCTCTCGTAGCTTCTAGGGGATGGCCCATTTTTCAGATGGATGTGAAGTGTGCATTCTTGCATGGTGACCTACAGGAGGAGATCTATATGGAGTAGCCTCAGGGATTTGTGTAGGATGCTTCTTTGGTTTGTAGACTCCAGTGTTCATTATATGGTCTCAAACAGGCCCCTCGGGCTTGGTATGAGAAGATGGACTCTTTTTTTCTCTCCACTGGTTTCACACACTGTCATTTTGATCCCACAGTCTATATTCAGAATCTTGAGGGTGAGATCCTGATTCTTGTGCTATATGTTGATGATCTTCTCATCATAGGTCACTCATCCTCTATGATTTAGCATGCTTAGCTAGCTTTGATTGAGCAGTTTGAGATGACAGATCTCGATTTTCTGCACTATTTTCTTGGTCTTCTGGTGATTCAGTCTTCAGATGGGATCTCCATTTACCAACAGAAGTATTCTCTTGATATGCTTCAGTGCTTTGGCATGCTTGATTGCAAACCTGTCCCCACACCTTTTTAGTCAGGGGTTGTTTTGACTACTACTTGCGACACTCCTTCAGTAGATTCTACACTTTATAAGCAGTTGGTTGGTAGTTTTTTGTACCTGACTCACACTCGTCCTGATCTTTCCTTTCCAGTTGACCTTGTCTCTTGATTCTCCCATGATCCTCATGAGAGTCATTAGCAAGCTGCCAAGCGTATTTTGAGGTACATTCAGGGCACCACTTTTTTTGGCATTCACTACACATCAGGGGATCCTCACATTGTTGGCTACACTAACTCAGATTGGGCTGGTGATGTCAATGATCGGAAGTCTACTTTTGGCTTTGTTTTCTGTCTTGGCTTTGGTCCTATCACATGGTCTTGCAAGAAGCAGACTGCTCATGCATTATCATCTACAGAGGCTGAGTACCGAGCTTCTGTGCTCGCTAGTCAGGAGATTTTATGGCTTCGACAGTTGATGAATGAGTTTGGTTTTCCTCCTAATAGTCCCACTATTCTTTGGTGTGACAATCAGAGTGCTATACACATTTCTCGCAACCCGGTGGAGCATCAGCGGACAAAGCACATTGAGTTTAATATGCATTTCATCAGATAGTTGATTTAGGATGGTTCTCTCATCTTGGAGTATATTCCCACTGCCGAGTAGGTTGCAGACATCTTCATGAAACCTTTTGCATCTCCGCGCTATCTTCAATTGCACTCTATGCTTGGGGTGAAAGAAGCTGTCCTTAGGGGGTCTTTATGAGGCCTTCCTTCCTTCATGTTTCTTTCAGCATGTTCTTTTATCTCTTTTTGGAGAGGAGTTTTTTCCTATTGGGTTTTCTCCTTTTCTTTGTTTCATAGAGATTTATTTGTACTTGGGTACCTGATCTGGCCTTGTTGCCGGTACCCATTGTTTTTTCTTTCAATAGCTTCTTCTAGGTTTTAGCTTCTCCCTAAGTCTAGCTTAAGGGGGGGTATTAGAGTAATTGGTTATTTACTTTATTAATTAAACAATATTTGTTTAATTACTTAAAGTTCCCTTTATCTCTTTTACACTTAAGCTAACATTAGGTGCACGATAATTAATTAATTTATTAATTATTAATGTGCAAGCCTAGGGTTTTCCTTTTTAGGGTTTCTTTGACCTATATGAGGTTGTAAACTTCTCTTTTGTATTATTATTCATTTTACATTTTGGGTGAATACAGAGCTCCACATTTTTGAGCATTCTCTTTGTTGCTTCTCTTTGCTTCTCCTTGTAATAGGTATTCTTCGCTTGCAGAGGTCACTAGGCTCCTATGAAGTTGTATTTTCTCAACTCCAACAATTGTTACTACATAGTGTTCCACGTTGCCTTCTTACTCTCTTATTGAGGTGGGGAATTTGGCTGGTTTGGAGGTGCTAATAAGGAGCTTTGGCTGCCCTCATTTTGGTTGTTCTCTTGAGAATTTTTTAGTAGGGTAATGTAGGTGCTCTGTATCATCATGTTTTTTGTTCTTCCTGGATTAGTTTCTATTTTTTTGAGTATTTTGTTGGCTGTGGCCTGACTATTTCAAGCTGTGATTATGGTTATAAAGGGTTCAAGTTCCCTATAAAACCTAGCTGTAGAGGGTTCATGGTTCCCTTCAAAACCTACTTGATGCAGTTTGGTTGTCTCATTTATCTATTAGTTGTCTATTGCTGGTTGGTTTCTGGTTGTTTGTATTTTATCCTTTAGCAATGCTCTTTTCTTTGATAGGGTTTTGGGTCCCTACAAAACCTTCTTGTAAAGGGTTTTGGGTTTCTTCAAAACATGTTTTACCCACTAATCAAAATAATTTTCAAGACCTAAAGTTAGACTCTAAAGCCTCAAGGCATTGGTGTCCTAAAGGAATTGTGTTACCATCTTGTAAGGGTATTGATAAGGCACAAATTTAATAATTTTCATCTTTTCATTACATATGCATGATTATATACTCTGGTTAGTAAATGAGTTAAATGATAACTTAAGAATAGCTATGGAAATGTACATTCAAAAGAGTGTAGAAACGTAAGGTGAATAAATGATAACTTAAGCTTAAATGTACATTTAATCTTACACCAACATATCAAACACATAGGTAAATATAATCTCATATACACATTTCATACTTAGATTATTTTATGAATTAGACTTAATTTATTTTGACTCATTTTTATTTTGTTAGTCATACTTGATTTTTTAGTAACATCTCATATATTACATATCATGCTCAATTATCACATATTTTTTAGTCATAGTTTCATATTTCATATTATGATTAATTATCATACTCATTTTTTGATTATTTTTTTGGATTTGTAACATATCATTCTAAGTTTATTAATTATAATTCTAGATTTATATATCGTTCTTTACTACCATACTCATTTTCAACCATAATTTTTATTTTCATTCATAATTTTTATTTTCATTTTTCTTTTCTAATCAATTTGTAGGCACTCCATAGTATACATAATTCAAAAGGGCATTATTATAATTAATCATATTCTCAATTGATGTGTAAATTAAAATATTAGTATTGTTCCTTCTAGAATATAACAATCTTTATGGAAACTTATATATATTAGGGACAAAGGAATCAAATAGTTTCTCCGATCTACTTAAATTTCTAGATATCTAGAAACTATATATCCTTTTTGTGAGTATTATTTATTTTATTTCTACTTTGGGATGCTTGCTCATTTATATTTAAATGCACACAAAAGTAGAGGGGAATTTTAGAGGAGAAAACTACATATTTTATGCTTTTACCTCTTAATTTTATGTCACTTTGAGGGATGTCATCAATGTAATGTGTCATCACTTAGTTTTTATCTTTAACACACTTAGTAACCCTAATGCTCAATAAAAAACTTGTGATGATAATTCTACTTTAAAACCTATTGGCCCATTTCTTGAGAATTTTTCTTTCGTAAACTAATTCATACTTGTAGTTATTTTCCCTAGACAAAACCTCACATGGTATATTCATCTAGTTCAAAATTTTAAATTCCCCATTTTCAAGGCTAACAATCTTAGTATTTAACAATTTTTTTATTAGATAAAGAAAAGAATAATTTAAAAATCCATATCAAGCACAACAATCAAAAGCTATGGACCAATAGAAAACTATTTTTTTCAACAATCTTAAGGTATATAGTTATCATTAGTTTTCATTCCAAAGTTCTAAATTGTGTATCTAAGATTTACATTTAAATACACCACTCTAAGTCACTTTAAGGAGTGAATTATAATGCCATATAATTATTCATAACACATAACATTAATCTCAATATTATTCATAGTCTTATTAACAATGAACATTTAACAATCTCAATTTTTATAGTTTTTAATCTTATCAAATTAACCTTGGGGTCAAAGTTTCATCAAGGATGTCAAACACTCTTCCTTAGAAGTTATACATGGTAGGACCTCAAATGTGCTTCTTGGCACCAATCCTTTCTTAGGTGAAATTACATGCTTTGGAAAATAGGTTTAATAGGTATTGAAGTTGAAAAAATATAGTGGATAAGACAACATAAGGGAAAACTATTCATTAACCACATTGTAGGTGTGACCTAGTCTGAACATTTGAAAATATTAAGATTCATTTGTTGTATGCCTCTATCAATAATTCAATTCTAGATTTCAATTTTTAAATCCTATTACAATATTTCTATAATAAACATTAACAATGTTGGCTCCTAAAAAGTTACACGATTCTTTCCCTTGGGAATACTACTCATAATAAATATAAGATAAGAAACAAATTTTAGAAAAGGATGTAGGTTGTCAACAAGGAAAGTGAATATTGAGGCTAATTCATAGGAGTAGGGCTTCTCCACTTTTGATTTAACCTCTATAAAACCCAAGAGGGTGATCCTTAGGTCTCTATAAGAAGATAATTAAAGAGAAATGAAAAGATTACACACTACACCTTAATGACATTGCACTAATGGAATCAATTAGTAGACCTTGATACCTTAAAATAAGTAGATTAATACAAGCATACACATACACCAATAGATGGAAGGAAAATATGTATCACTCAATGAGCCCCCTCATCATATTACACACACATTTTGTGACCTCACTAGTATATCCTTTTGAATATTTATCAAGCATGAACTCTCCCTTAATATGTGAATAAGACTTTATAAAACTAATTTATGTATACAAATTAGGAGGATACTATGTTGTAACATAAATAGAATGATTCTTAAATGATTTAAGTGATGATAGGGAAATAAGAGAGAACACTATAAGCCGGTGTCAATCCAATGGGAAATTAAGTCACCACCCTGCTCTTAACAACAACACAAGTGCAAGGTCACCATGAAGAAAAGGTATGTAACTATCAAACATAATTTAGGTTATATAGCTAAAACATTTAGACCTATTATATCCAATATGTTTTTGTAAAATAAATTATTCAAAAAACCATATTAAAAAATGGTGCATCCATATGATATTCTAGAAATAAGACTTCAAAAATACCTCTAATTATTTTTGTAACACCCCTCTATTTTACTTTTAAGTTTAGATTACGATACTTTGTTATTTTTTTATCGCTATTTATAGAGTGATGTGGATTATATGTTATGATGTGATGTTACTCTATTTTGATGTTATCATTTTGACATGCCTTTGATTAGCATAATGATTATTTGGAATAAAATTTTTATTTGCACATGAGTAGATTATATAGGTTAGAATTGTTAGTTTCGTGATAGTGTATTGGTGAAGGGGACAAAATTGCATCACTCGCTTGCGAGTGCCCTACAATTTTGTGACTTCCTCTTCACGGTGTGTTTTATTATGATGTATATATGCCTTGTTTACAGGTTTGCAGGTACAGGACATCGAATCCACTTGGCTTCATAGGTTTGAGCTTGTCCATTGACCAATGAAAATGTTGATTGAGAGACAGTAGATAGGATTCCTTTGTCAAGCCTTTACCCTAGTCTCAGTGTGTCGTCGACTCTAGTCAATTTTGTTTGTAAAAGTTGTTTATTTTTGCTTTGAATTATTATGTTGAAAAGTTTGAAAAGAGTATTTAATGGATTTAATTATTTAAGATGATTATTAAATTAATTTTATTTTAATGTTAAAAGTTGTGAATTAATTAATTAATTAATTTATTTTAGTTAGTAAATAGTCTAATCTTAGGATTATATTATTTATTAATCAATTAAATTAGTTTAATTAAGTTAAATTTGAAATGGTAAATATTTTGGAATCATTAAATGTTTTTAATCTTAAAATATATGGAGGATTTTTTTACAAGTTGGTTGTTAAAGACATTTTAGGTTTTAACATGTGTTAGCAAATTTATGAGGCGATTGGGAAATTTATTCACGGGGAGAAAATTGTGGCTGTAACGATAGAAGTGAGAAGCTTCTTCACGGAAGAAGCACAAAGGATATTTGGTGTATTGGGGAAAAGATTAAAAGAAGGAAGTCTTTGGGGATATGCATGTGTTTTGGAATTTTTTGTAGAATTACTCTCGAGAAATTTTTTGTGTTTTTGAATTTTTTTGAAAAGTTACTCTTGGGAAAAGTTGTGTTTTCGGGAAACTGTATTGTTCTGAAGGAAGCTATTATCTATCTGGGAGAAAATACTTGGATATGTGGAGGAGGCGCTGCTTCAATTTAAAAATTCACAGGTGTTGGACTACAAGTTCCTTCTTTAATTTTTGTTAGTTTTATAATGAAAAGCTTCTTAGTTTAGATCTTTCTCTGGAAAAGATTTGCTATGCAAGCTTTTAAGTTTGGGTTTTGTTTTAAAATTGTGATTGTCATATATGAAATCCTCTATAGAATAAAATCCTCTCTTGAAACGAAATCCTTTGTGGAAACCAATTTCAATCTTTAAGTTGGGGTTATTGTAAACATAAAAGTATCCATAAGTTTTCTATTGGAAATCTAGGAAATTATGTGTCGGGAAGAAAATTCTCTTGTAGAAATTTGGGTAAAATTTTTCCTATAGAGAATTTACTATTAGATTTGTTGAAGTAGAACAATTACAAATCATCTTCCTTTAGCTTTGTATCTAGAAAAGAAATAGGAAAACCTTTGGGTTGAATCTTGATAAATCTTTTTATTGAAAGTTTTGCACAATTTGCTTCTTTGGTAAAATCATATGAATATATTTCCTGTAGAAATATTTTTGTGAGAATTTATTTGCCTAGCTAATCTATTATTTTGATGATTATATATATACAAATACATATACTCTTTATATGCATATTATAATGAAATGCCTGTACGGAATCCCCTTCAAATGTCCATTTTTGAAAAAGATGGAATACTACGAATATTAAACATTTGCAAGGAATATTAAATTTGTTGGTAGCGCTGAAGGAAATTCTTTGGCGACGTTTTTTTTTGTTTATTGCGGGAGGGGTGGGGGGCGAGGGGTAGGTTTGGCGGAGTTACTACCCCCACCACTGCCCCCATAAGGGAGCAGCGTTGTGGGGGCAGTCTCCCCACAACCCATCACATGGTTGCGCCTCCCTATGGAGGGATCAACATATACAACCACCCCTACTATATGTGGATCAAAACTTAAATAAAATCAATAGCTTTCACTGTGTGGGATGTCAACTGAACCTTTTGGAAATTCTCTGTTTATATATTTTTTTAATATATAATATATATTACATATATATTTATTTATTAAATAATGGTTTATTATGTTGGTAAAATGGTATTTGGTTTAAATAACTTAAAAATATATGTAACGTATATATAAATTGGTATATATATAATTATATATATCTAAATATATATAATTATATATATCTAAATATATATGATTATATATAAATACAATGTGTATATATTTTAATATATATATTTTAAATTGGTGCATGCATATATGTACAAGTAGAAGAATTGATAGATTTAATTTTGAAGTGGAAATTATTATTCTATTAAAAGTAATCGAGGAAATTGAAAGTATCAGTTAGTTGGATTTTCTTCTCTGTATGAAAAGAAGGGTTTTTAATTAATTAGTTAAATTGGGAAATTTTTATATTATTGTTTTTCATTGAATGATAGTGGATTTAGGAAATCCAAATGATAGATTTAATTCTTTTCATGAGTGCCCTTTGTATCTGATTTCTTTTAGTTATGTTTTTTTTTTTTGTGTGGGGGGGAGGGGGGGGAATGGGTTAAAATCTTAGTTTATCAATTGTAAGTCTTCTGAAGAGTCATTGGATTTAGGGGCTTGTTGTATTCTTTTTGTCATCCTTTCAATTTCCCTTGGGTAGTGCGTTTTCCATTTTCAGTGAGACACCCGGTTTCCTTGAACGGGGATGTTATGCCTCCTTTGTATGGAGTGGATTTTTTTATTTGTTTCCTCCTAAGTTTGGAATGGATTTGTACCATGTGTTGACAATAGGAGAGTGATTCTTGATGGGGGCCGGGGTCTGGGAAAATCTGTCGGGGTAACCCGTGCACCTTTGTGGTGACACTTCTCCTAGGTCGGCAATATCTATGGTTCACGGTGTATCTAATTATTTGACTCTGGTAGTGTTGTACCCTTCGAGTTAGTGATGCATTGGTATTTGTTAAGTTTAGTTGCGTGTTAGCCTATGTCTAGAGGTAGTAGGTCTTGCCTAGGGAACCTTGTTACTATCTCCTAGCACAAGGGGTGGGCTTTCAGGTACCACTTGGTTGGGTGGAACGTGCAACTTACTCCATTGGGTCCCCTTGCTTCTATTCAGAATGACAAGATCTTCTAGTTGGAGAGCTCGTGGTGGTACTAGTGGAAGTGTTCCTTTCTTTTGATGTATTATTTTAGTTGAAATTTGAATTTAATTTACTCCTCAATTATATTCGAGGAGGTCTCATGTAATCTTGTAACTCTTAGTATGATCTTCCTCATTCCGGGAATGAGTATTGTAAACCTTATTTTCAAATTATTGTAATCTAGATCTTGATGTCTTTTTATTCTATGTGATGTAATTTTAATGCTTTGAATGTATGTACTATAAGTCTTGTTTAGTAATTAATTAAATGCTTTATGTGAGTAATGTATATATTATGGGATTTAGATGTATCCTTAGTCGTGTGCCTTAGAGGATGTTGTGGTAGTGTAGTGCATCCTTTCTTGTTAATATTGCACTTAATAAATAAAAAATTGTAAGCTTTCGTAGTTTTTGTAACTTCCTCTAGGATTACGAGGCGGGGCATTACAATTTTATAATCCCTATGTATGTTAACTAATCAATACTTCACCAAATCAACAAATATTATTTTAGACATGGGCATAACATGCCGTCTCTTGAAAGCATCTATTCAACCATGGAGACACCCTTGCATAAAACATCACCAAATAAAAAAATATTATTTTAGACATGGACATAACATGCCACCTCTTAAAAGAATCTAGTCAACCATGAAGATACCCTTGCATAAATAAAACATTACATTAAATTTATTTTTATGAACTTACAACACATGATGAAAAGATAAAATAAAACACAATAGACATGAATTGTTTCCTTAGAGAATTCCTAGTTAAATAACAAAGGATTTCATAGTAGGGCTAAGACATCAATCAAACTAACTTGTAATCATATATCACAACAACACAACAGGAAATTAGCGCTGAATTTTGCACCAAAATTTAGTGTATTTGAGTGCATGACTTGAACAATTTGGTTGGCGCCCAACTCGTTGCAAACAGGCATGGTCAACTCGACATCAGATTTTGCACCGATTTGTGCACTAGATTTAGCGCCATATTTAGCGTTGGGACATCATAGCACCTATGTTGGTGGCTAAAATTGCGTTGGCTAGTATGTCAAAAATTGCATTGAAATGGGCACCCAATTTGGCTTTCGGTTTTACTTCCATGTCTACTCCCATTTTTGCTTCTAGTTTTGCTTCCAATTTGACGTCCAGTTTTGCTTCTAGTTTTGCCTTTAGGTTTGCTTCCAATTTTTCTCCCAGTTTTGCCACCAGGTTTGCTTCCAATTTTGCTTCTAGTTTTGCTTATGATTTTCCTTCCAATTTTGCTTCCGGTTTTGCTTCCAGTTTTGCTTTTGGGTTTGCTTCCAGTTTTGCTTTTGGGTTTGCTTCCAAGTTTGCTTTTGGTTTTGCTTCCAGTTTTGCTTCCAATTTTGCTTCCATATTTTCTTTCGATTTTTCTTCCAAGTTTGCTTATGGTTTTGCTTCTAGGTTTGCTTTTGATTTTTCTTCTAATTTTTCTTTCAAGATTGCTTCTAGTTTGGCTTCCATTGTTGCTTCTTTTTTTGTTTCTAAAAATGCTTCTTGTTTTGCTTCCATTTATTAATTTAATATGTTTTATTTCAATTTGATTAGTTAAATATATCGTGCCTCTTAAATAACTCATATGGTTATAGAGTAAGTAATTTAATTATTTAACTCATATGATTAAATAACAATATAATTATTGTAACATTATCATCATCTATAATTAAAACAAGTGAGTCAAATATTTATAATTTAATTGATTTTGACTACATCCATCCTGAGCAGTAAATTAAAATCATCATACTTAATAAATATCCATCCAAAAATCATTGACCACTTTTAATATATATAAATTGACAAGTCAATACTGATCTGATCATCATCATATATAACTAAAACAAGTGAAATTCAAATATTCCAGTACATCAAAAACATGTCAAAATGATACATGTCGAATAGTCGACATATAAGTAGAAATGATACATGTACAAATCATATAAATAAAATTGATAAATTATGTAACTCAAATTGATACAATTCAAGATGATACATGTCAAAATGATATATTGAAAATGATACATGTCAATATGATACAACTCAACAATATAGTACTATAGGCCATGAAAATGATACATATGATAGTAACTATGAAAAGAGTCATCATAACAATATATCAACAATGATCCATGATGTAATCTATATGATCATGAATGTCACTAGTCACTATCACCAACTGTCTCATCATCATCATCATTTTCATCGGCCTAGGTGTCTTCTGTAACTGCGTCATCATCATCCTCTGCCAGGTGATATGTACCAGTAGAACCAATATTTTGTGGATCTATATCATGTTGAGGATCATCTTGATCTTCTGGAAGACCCGTGTTCTGTAAAAAAACATTTAAAATGAAAATTTATTATTTATTTCACACAATAATTTATTTTTTCTATTATATATCTAATATTATAACATATGAGATGAAACCATAATCATATTACATCATATCAAAGTTCACATACCATAATAAAATTTTAAAAAAGTTACAGCTAATACTGGTGAGTCAGGAGAAACTTCAGGTTTAAAAAGAAAAAGCCAATTAGGCTAGTAGACGTGTGGATCAAGCCAACATTTGGTGGAAGAGGAAGAAAGATGACTGGAACTCTAGAGGCTCGCCATAATGGATTTCAGTATTCAACCATGAGAGTAGAAGAGAGATATGATATCACATATCAAAACATTAAGCATGCATTCTTCTAGCCAGGGGAGAAAGAGATGATTACTTTGCTTCATTTTCATTTGCATAACCATATCATGGCATGGGAACCAAGAAGACCAAGGATGTCCAGTTTTATGTGGAGGTAATGGATGTAGGCCAAAATTTAGGAGGGGCAAGAAGGTCAATGTATGATCCTGATGAAATTGAGGAAGCACAACAAGAGAGGGACAAGACTGCAGAAACACAAAACATGTAAGAGAGCTATGAGAGCAACCTCATCTAAAAGATTAGATTACATAATCATGGACTGCAGAAACACAAAACATGTAAAAAAGGAAAGATGCTAAAATTGCAGACTAATTATATCCAGCAAATAAGATCATGCTATCCATAATGCACACACTCATTTTAAGGCATTAAAAAAAAAATAGATATATAGTCTCCCCACTAGAATACAAGCATACATAGTAACCAGAGATTAAATTCCTTTAACAATTCTCTCAAAAACATACAATGATAAAACAATTAGCTTTGAATTAACAAGGATAAGGACAAGAACTTATGATTCACCTCTAGATGTAGAAGGGCACTTCACTTGAGCACCCCCCATGTAGCTCTCCTCCCTTCCTCTCTTCATTTATATGACCACTAGTCTCACCTCAAGTTTCTCTTGCAAAAAAAAAATCATATTCATTACAATTAGTCTAGGTTTCTTGTTTCTACAACCCCCTCTTCCTCCTTCCCTTACAATCACAAAAAGCATGAATCCTTCACTAACAAAACCCCAAAAAAAAAAACCCAAAATGGATATAAATTCAAAACCCCAATAAAAACACAAAATACTCAAACACCAAAATTAAGATCAGGCTCCTCTAAAACCCAAGAAGAAAAATAAAAAAAGAATCACATAAAATTGAAGCTTTTGGAATAAAAGTATTCGACCACATATTTGTGTCCAAAGGTGAAGAGATCGAGACTCACAGAGCTTATTTAATTTTCACTACCTTGTCTCACATTTTTTTCTTTCTTTAATAGATCCTTGCAAGCTTAATGACAGATTAAAAATAAATTCTTTTAGTGAAACCCCAACTATTACTAAAGCCTTCTTAAAAAGGAGCATAAATTTAAAACATATACATGCAAGGTCTTTCAGGGCTTAAATAGACTAGCCTTTGCACTAAAAATTTTCCCAAACAAACAAAGGGCACTGCAATATAATAGAAAAGAAAAAAAAGTAAATTGTGAACCAAGATGAGCACCACAAACCTTGTTTTGAAGCACATAAATTCGTTGCTCAAAAAAATTCGAACCTCCGTCGATCTATTGCAACAGAAATCAATCACAATTCCATCAAATCCATGAAATACTAAGGCATAAACATATCCTCGTCCTCCTGCTGCTCCTCCTCCTTAAGGATTTTTCAAGTGAGTAAGAGAGCTATGGGAGCAGCCTCGTCTAAAATATTTTTAACTAGAGTTTGATACACCATTTAGAGAGCTTGGTTTTCATGGAGTTCCTTTCAAAGCCTTTGCTTTTATTATTCCTACGGTAAACTGTTTGGTAGAGTTGGTGGAATTACCTTTCTTATTAATCGCTATTAGTGAGATTGAGAATTGTTAACCTTGAGACAGTAGGACTTGGGGAAAAGGAATTTGATATGGCTATTATTTTCAAAGACTTTAAGCGGGATGTACTCCGAATGTACGCCATTCCTCAATCTTCGCTTGATGGCATCAAGGAATGGCTGAACTCCATGGATATAAAGTATTATGAAAGCATAATGGAACTTGAACTAGTTGCCAATTTCGAAGACTATTAATGATGATCCAAATAAATTTATTGAAGATGGTGGTTGGGAATTTTTGAATATGGAAGCTAGTGATTCTGATTCTAATAATTTAGAAGAGTTAGATCAAGGATACGAACCCTCTAATGTAGATGAGGAAACATAACTAGATGAGGAAGGTTTAGAAGATGAATCCTCTTGTGGAGTTAGAGGAGGACGAAGAAGAAGAAGATTTTGAAGAGGAGGAAGGTAAAACATGGGATGAATTAGAAGCCGAAGCATGGACTAGTTAAAATAATTAATATGCAATCATTTACTTTTTTTGAGGAAATAAAAAAAATATCATTTAACATATTAAATATACTTACAAATGTACATATCAAGGCCTGTAAACCTTTTTGGCCACTGTGATGTGTGGCACGAATTTTCTCAAGCCTAGCCTTGGAGGCCTTGTCCTGAAACATATACTAATTCAATTTAACTATGCACAAATAAAATATAAATATCATTTAATAAATTTGATATAATCTTATGAGAAAATTCAAATACTTGCGTACTCTCCTCACTGGACTTCCTCTGTGCATCGAACTTCTGTGGCGGCATGCGAGTCTTCCTTCTGTTCTTGGTGGTGTTGCGGTAACTCCAACAAGTCTTCTACCAATGGCGTGTGGTAGAGCATTGACCACCACTGTCTCACAACTCCTTCATTAGCTCGGTGCGATAGAGCGGTTTTTACCGTGGTCCCGCAAGTTGCTTCTTCCTTCTCGATGGTAGTGCGGTGAAAGCTTTTATGGAAACATTTTTATTCATAGAGGAGGCCATGGAGAGAGGACGTGGAAAACATAGAAATACTAAATCGTTGAGAGGAAAGTGGGTGGGCAATGTAGCAGACAACAATGTTAATGACCAAGACTTCTAAATTTTCAGAATTATTTACAATCCATGTTTAAAAAAGGATGATTCTTTTGGCCTAAACTTTGAAATGCTTTAGTAATATTATGTTGTACTTGGACAATTGAAAACCTGTTTTATTCTCCTAGCAAGCTTTTTTATTTTCCATTATAATTCTAGACCAAAAAACATTTGCGGGGATGGCCTTTTACACCAATCTTAATTTGTATGAATTTCACGAACCTGTTGTCAAGCAATAAATTCCTTTCGTAGACACTAAATGTAAAGGCTTCATTTAAGAAAAGATAAGTAGTCTCTTTCTGAGGGTAATCCACATGCAAAAATAAAAAAGAACATAAAAAACAATTGTACAATAGAAAATCAAATTCAATCAGTTATGTCTTATTTCGCTTGCACACTTATCTAAAAGACATAGGGTATTCACCATACATTTCCCTTGACAAAGCAAAAATGTACTTTCATTTATTTTTCCTATATATCTCAAAAGTGAAATTGTTGTTACATAATGATGCATTGAGAAAATAATATATACAAAAAAATGCAAATAAATTTTTTGAAATTTAACATGCAACCTACTGTGTTTTTTTTATAGGTGATAGTATTTGATTTTATTAATAATAATACAAAATTTACATCAACTTCAAAAATTAAGTCCATCCAACAACTTCTAAAATATGTTTGTTTAACCACCACAGTTCCCAACAAACCAGAAAAAAACTACTGAATCTGCCTGTAAACAACCCTATCTACTATTACACATACCCCATACTGTTTACATTTTCAAATAAAAAACATGGCTTAACCCTAGAAAATGTACCAAAAAAACTAAGATATAAATTGTATTTTAACCAAAATTGAGCTTTAGTTTACGCGGAAGTGCCCAACATGCTACCTAGTTGGATTGGGCATATTTCCTTGATTGTCTTCATCTTCTTCCTTGGGCGCAAACCTTTCTTCTCTCACATCTCCTTGACTCTGGTGACATCTTTGAGTCCCTCAATGACCATCTCAACCTCCATTATTTCTACACAAGGTTTTAGGGCTTTCTATCCTAGCTCCGCTCCTCCTCTACACATAGCTTTGGTGATTCCTTCTAGCCACCTAATGAAGGGATGATTTATCTCTGCTACTTCAGGGTCCACATGATCTTTCGTGCCTTCTCCTGGTATAGCCCATTCCAGGATACTTTCCATATGCACTAAGAAATCCTCACTTCCTCCATCGAATCTCCTAAGTCCAGCCCCCATGCCATGATCAGTGAGTAAATAGTCATATTAGTACGTTATTTGTGCTTCAAATCTTCGAAGCCAGTACCCAGGATTTTTTGCATGGATTGCACCATCTTCACATCATTGGAGAGGAACAATTCTCTCAGCCTCTTCACAGCTGCTTTGCCAACAAAAGGGTCCAATTTTCTCCTCAAATGTAGAGTGAAATTGGCCTCCATTTCTTCTGTGGTATGCTAGCTTCCAAACTGCCTCACATTGCAGACCTGTTACATTCCTTGCAACTGCAAACTGAGAAGCATCAGACGAAATGCCTTGTGTGTCTTTAAAACACATCCTATTGTCAGCCCTCACCATTAATGTCGAGCGTACATCCAACACTGCCAAAAACACCTTCATCAATGCTTCAAGTCCTTCGGGAATTTAAAACACATTCCTCTACTTGCTAGTGTTAACTCCATGCATTAATTACAACGGAAAAATTTCCTCCATAGGAATTCCACTAAAATCTTCTATTCTTATTTTCTCCACCTCTGCAAAAGATAAAAGCCCATTTCAATAGGGTATTTGCTTCGGCAATATCTATGTAGGCAACATATTTTTGATTTGACTATATTTATTAATTAATTGAAAATAAAAAATTTCTTTCACTTTTTGTTTTCAATTAATTAATAAATACAGTCAAATCAATTAATGGTGGAATGTGTTGCCTACATAGACAATAATTTTCCTAATCACACCCTGCAAATTCCAAGCATCAATTCCTCCTTTTATTATTGCTTGGATTACTTGGATGAATTGTTGGCATAAAAAAATAGGATTACTTGGATGCTTCTTCCATTCATTTTGTATCAACATATGTTCATGAAGACACAAAAGTTAACAGCTTAATCAAGTAGATCTTTTGTGATTTTAAAATGAAGAGTAAGGTACATTTTTATTTCTTCTACATTACATTCATGTGCATAAACAAAATCAGAAGATTACATTACTAGATTACACTTATGCATATGCATATAATATAGGAAAGATTGCACAATCCTTTCAAAAATGTAGTCTTTATTGATAATATAAATGTATGTTTTTCCACACAAGCCGTGGAACTAACTATTTGAATGCATATAATTGAAAAACTATACATTTATAGATACACAAGAGAAAAATGCACATATAGAGAAAGGGGACCCGTCGCTGCCTCAATGATGAATCCCGGTTGCTTTGTTCTACATCATCTTCAGTCTTCCCGCTTGTCTAAGCCTCCAAGTTGATGTCTTCCTTGCTGCTCCTAGGTTTCCTGCATTTGAGTGAGAAGAGTGTTGTTAGAGCAATGAAGGATCACCAATCAAAATATGTGAATACATCTATAAACATATAATTTGATCATCATGTGCATTAAAATAACTTGCATACCATAGATGTCTAGGAAAATAAGAAAGTTATCAAACATATCCATCATATGCTCGGTTTTATCTAACATGTTTTGTCATTGTCCAAGTATAGATAAAATTAGGTTGTCTTTTTGTTTATCTGGTTACAGCCTGTGGGGTGAAATGTGGATCCCACAAGGGCTGAGCCCAACCTGTTTCCCTATTGTTTCATTTGAGAAGGATAATCACAAGTAAACCATCCATGAAGCATTAAAGATCAACCTTTGCAAGGATAGTGGAATATGTTGGTAAGGGGTAATCTTCTTATTGATGAAGATTTATCCTTATTAATAAGAACATTCCACTCTCAACATAGCCATGATTCTGACAAAACTGATCATCAAGGATTCCAAGATAGTTTTCATTAATAGTCTGGTTAAAAGTAAGCAACCCCAAGCATCATAACATTCACAAGAATTGAACATGAGGGACAGTCATGTAGATTAAAAGCTTACACAATAGTCATCACTTGCAAAGATAGAGACAACATGTTTCCACATAACAAATTAAATCGAATGCGTGAAAGGTACAATGATGAAGTCCATAATAGTGAATTTTGCCTAAGAGGGATTGAAGGACAACATTTTGTATCAAGGAGAAAAAGGTAACCTCAAACTCTATTGTACCTGAGTATGACAGTACCTGAGCTTCTAGTGTTTCTTGATGGAACCTATCGCAAAAAAGTGTAGTCTCCATCTGAAGGAACCATCTTCGAAGCTCTTCCTTGAAATGAGGGTTGAAAACATTAGAAGAAAATAAATACCATAATTCTAAAGTAACAATTTGTATCAAGACAAAGTCAGAAAGTATAATTAAAAAGACAAATCCTTAGAATTGCACCTCAAATTGGACCAAACAACAACAAAAAATGTGCCCTAATAAATCTTGCAGATTTAAAAAACTTGAAAAGACCACTTTGGAGATAGAAAAGCAATAAATAAGCATGAAAATTGACACAACAATTGAACACTGAAGATGTATTATGAGTTATAATGTATCTGCTCCATTATATTGCTCAAAATATAAACATACATAACATGAGTTCTTTTGATATGAATAAGTGGATGAGATAGTCTAGTATCTATTCTAATGGATTGAAATGATGATGATATGATGATCAAAATCGAACCTTGGTTTCCCTATTTTTATGGGAAGCAACAAGCTCAGGTCCATTCATAAAAGTTACATCGTTTCTTAACTAAAGCATAATTAACATAACATAGAAACTTAAAAAGATAGGTCCATTCCAATTGTTTCCAAACATTAAATAATTCTTGCGTTTGTTGACAGGTGGAAGATTTTGATGAAACACATACTAATACCCAAGATCCAACTAGGTTATTGAGATTTGGACGAGATGATCCAAACCATCCTTTAAACCATTCTAGGGCGAAAAGAGCAATATTAAAGAGAACACCTGAAAGTGTTTCACACTGGCTCAAGGTACAATCCAACCTAGTTATGACACTGATAGAAATTCAAATTTGCCTAAACCATCCATACCCGAACGTTGCATCACAATCTATTCTTCCTGCACATAAAAATGCCACATGTTAACCCCTTCTAAATAAAAACTCTAAATACCATGAAACAATAAGTCCCCTATATTAGTAAGTAAGTAGGCAGTCTATAGGGCATAGTTTGATTTTATACAAGGATGCTCATGAAATTTATCTTCAAGTGACAGTGAGTGAGTTGTTTGAGATTGCAGCTAATGGTGCAATATCCAGTCTTAATGGCAGTTAACAAAGTAGTAAATGTGCAAGAAAATTGAATTGTACACAACAAACAATTCACAATGTTATCTTGCATAATGCCTTAAGTTTGAAGATAAAAATCTCAGTGTATCTTGATGAAAGTAGTGACCTTAATGGTCAATCACTGGCAACCATGATTTTAAAACATGGTATTGTGCTTATGGAGGCAACATTTTAAGCAAGGCAGTGAGTGGTGGTTTGGAACAATGGCAGGTATGAAGGACTTGCTTTATATGCACACTATGCAGTCTAGCTTAAGAAAACGTTCTTAGAAGAGATTGAAGGTGGATTAGGGAACTCAAGGGTTACCATGATAAAGATTAAAGCAAAGACTGAGATCTATTTAAAATCCACTATCATGAAGATATTAAAGATGTCAAATGCAAAACCCTAGGAGTTGGAGTAATGAAAACAGTGTGAAAGAGGACAGTGTGCTAGGGCAGATTTAAGAGATCTCCACATTATCTAATCACAAGAAAATACATCATTTATTTATTTATTTAAATTAAAAGAAATTATTCTAAACCCTATATAGGACACATTGATACTTCAAAAGCGTCTGATTTTTTTTTTTAAATTAACAGAAGTAATTCTAAACCCTATATAAGATACATTGATACTTTAAAATCATTTGAAGGAATTTGAGATTATGCAAACATATGTCAATTAAATACCTAGATTACAAATAGTAGCACAAACATTGTAACCCTTGTTGATTAGAATTGGAATTGATAAACAACAATGAATCCTATGCCTCCTATCACGCACATATCCTTACCATTCTCTATCATTCTTTACTGAAACACTTCTCCATTTTGGCAAGCTATGCCTGAAAATAAGCTTTCAACAAAGGTTTTATTGTATGTTTATTAAAATGAAAACTCCATTATGGTGGGCTATGCTTGAAAATAAGATTTCGATAATTTTTTTAGAGTATGTTTATTAGAGTTTTACAGTATTTTTGCGGGCTATATTCTTGATTCAAAAAATGATTTATTCAAATGGATTATGACTAACGTGATTTGCTGCCACGATTACTGTACTACAACCATCTCTTATTATACCCTTTGCGGTATGGCGGTGCTTTTCCCTTCCCTTTTGTCGTTTACCGCACTACTGCCTTGCTCAAGGCTTCTTCTTGTGGGGTTGCAATGTATAATGCTCTACCACATATGTTGCTCACCTTCCCAGTGGTATAGCGGTGTATGCTTTTGATCATTACCTAAAGAGTGTCGATGAGACAATCTTCTTTATCTTACCGATATCTCAATGTCTCATTGACATTAGATCTTATGTTCCTTTGATGTTGGTTGCCAATGTTGATGAGACAAGTTAATATCTCTTGCTGATATGCCATTGTCTCATCGATATTTCTTTATATATCGGTGTAACTCTACCATGTCGAGGAGACTCGTGATTATCACTATGGTATGGTGGTGTTTTACCCTTCTCTTCAGCTATTTACCGCACTACCGCCTTACTCAAGGCTTCTTATTGTGGGGTTGCGGTGTATACCACTCTACCGCATATGTTGCTCACCCTCCCAGCAGTCTAGCGGTGTATGATTTTGATCATTACTTGAAGAGTGTCAATGAAACAATCTTATTTGTCTTACCAATATCTCAATGTCTCATCGACATTACTTGGTTATATCCAAGAGTTGTGTTTCACCGAGCACTTGTATATATACCTTATCAATGTGATGTAAGTGATTCTCTCCTCGATATGCCTGTATCTTGTTGAAATTTTACTATTTTACATCATCTATGAGACATATAAATAAGTCTCTTTGACATAGGGGTGTCTAAACCGACGCTAAACCCGAAGCTAAACTCGAAGCTCAAGTCGGGAGATAAACGTGGCGCTAAACTCGAAGCTAAACTTGGAGCCAAAGGCGGTGCTAACGGTCGAAGCCAATATCGATGCTAAAGGTGTTGATAATTTTGACATAAATTAGCACCGACTAGTCCTGATCGATGCAAATAAATGCCAAAAATAGCGCCATCCCGATAAATAGCATCGATGTTTTCAAAAAATTGGCAAAAAATACATTAAAACATTGGGTGGGAGAAAAAAATGGAGAAAATCACATGGATTTGTTGTAGTGTATATATATATTAACAATATACCTAATGGGTATGGAACATAAGTGGCTAAAAGGATTATATTATCACGAGACAAATGCCTTGGCCAAATTTTTTTTTAGGCTAAAAGGATATATTTTTGAAAGGTGGAAAATATTATAGGAACATCTACTAGGTACAATAGAGCATTGGAAAAAGTGTCTTCATTTGTGTGAATCACCATGGGAACCTTTGTTGCATTTAATTAAAACCTTGTACACATCCTATAATAGAGGAAAATATTCCCACTTAGTACAAATGACTGTATCAACTTGAATACCATGCCCACAACAACATGAAGGACTATTTTATATCATGCAAATATAACTACATTATACACATTTTCTATGCTCATGAAATACATGTAGTCTCAATAAGGAAAAGGTTCCCATTTTAATAGAATTCCCACGTTCAAATATATTAAATGACCCTCATAGTTGTAACAATGAAATATGACCCTGCAAGAGACAAAAGAGGATGGACATGTTGAGAGAGACTTAAAATAAACACTAGGAATCCTCACTTGCCCATTGTATAATTGAAATGCAAAATAGATCCTAAGATTGGGACATCTAGAGCACAACCTAAAAAACTTGTGTAGAGATAAAAAACCATAAAGTCCATTGATGGCATGAGAAGGTGCTTGAGAATGCGTTCATATTGATCATGGTCCCAACTACCCCTATGTACCATCATTATATCCATCACACAATTAAGTATAGAGGAGACCAAAACGACATGCTCATACATTGGTGAATAGTAATAAATAATTAGTACATACTTTTAATATCAAGCACATCATAGCCATCCACATGTACTACCTTCATATCCTATGCTCAACACATAATGCATAAATAAAAATGCACACTCCAAAAAAGACTCATTGTAATATATTTGGTAATTGGACAATGGAAACATGTCATGTAAAAATACATTAGAGTAAATCCCACCATTGAAAATGTAGACACCTAAAATGTAACCTTACCCAGCCACACCCAATTCTACCCTATCCTAAGCTATTAATTAAATACATATTTATTATTTATTTAATTATTTTTCTTTTCAAATGATTTTATTAATTAAATAAATATTTATTATTTAATTAATTAATTTCTCATTCACATTTATCCTTATGCACTTAATCCTAGCCCTTTAACTTCCTCACATGGATCATAATCTAAAATTTCCATTATGTGAAAAGTGTCCTCTTCACATGTATAACTAACTCCTTACCTAGATTAATTGAACCAATACACCTCCCCAAAAGACAAAATATTTTTTCATCTTATCTATTCATTTCAATCCTATTTCTTAATATTATCCATTCACATAAAGATGTTGCCCTAATCCATTTATGTTATCCTTCATGTGACACTTGTCAGATGACTACATCTTTGATCGAAACACTAATCCTCATTCAATCTTAGCCATCCACCATAAATCTATCATAGCCCTTGATTTTCCTCTTGAAACTCTATAACTAGATATCCTCATCCTTTATCATCATCAATAAATCTATTATCATACCCTTATACTACCATTTTTCATCTCATTATTGATATCATACCAAGATTATGCTAGTTTATTGAGCAATCCACATCTTATCGTTATCAAGAACAAATCCAATAGAACTAGGGTCCATTCTATTTATGTTCAATCCATGAGGATGGATTTTGTTTGAGGTATAAATTTTATGTCTTACATTATCTTATGTTGTTTTGCTTCAATCATTTTTTGCATCTTCAAAAATTCCTTTGATGATCGCATAAACACCATGAAAATCATGATGAACCCAACTAATAACATGAATATACTTGGTGACCATAAATAAGTCAATATAATCCATAAGGCACATTGTTTTTGAAAAGTTAAGCAACATTTACAGGGCGTTGTACCCTTACACAACGAGCCCCGAGAGCCAAGAAGGACATGTTAGAATTAGGTGTTGTACACCTTGTATAATTATTATAATGTTGGGGCCACTTTATATTGTATGTGACATTGGGACTTAATTGCAAAATGTAACTATTTAATATTGGGGAAAAATAAAATATAATAAAGTACCCAATATTAAATGTGGGGTCACATGATTTTGTAAGTTCATGGTTTTTGGGCACATGGTTTATGTAATACCACTTGGTGGTTTTGTGGGAGCTTGCTTCTATAAAAGCAACCACAAGGGTATATGTTTAGGGTTGGAGAGTTTTATTGTAGGTTAGCAGGTTGAGCTTGTGCATGTGTGAGGGTTTGAAGCATGGCATGGGATGTGTTGATTCATGCTTGGTCACATGGAATGCATGGATAGCTTGTGCTTCAGAAGTGTTCATGGAGTCTCTACAGATGTATTGTAATGGGTTTTCATTGCTGAATAATACATGGAGTGTGGATGCTTTTGGAGGTTGGGTTTTTTTCCCTCTTGAGGGTTTTCCCAGGGTATATCTTGTGTCATCTTTGATGGGTATGTTGTCTATTATTTTTGCATGTTGATTTTGATCACTTCTTTGCATAGATCTCTATATTGGGTTATGTGGAAATTGTCATTAGATGGCTATAAGTTTCCTAACAAGTGGTATCAGAGCCATGGTTGTGGTTGGATAACCCTAGGTTGAGAAAAAATATTGCTTAAGTTTGAATCTATGCAATGCATGAGAGAATGAAAGACATGGCAAGATATGAGGGTTTTGCAAGTTGTTTATTGTAGATCTGGGGGTTTTGGGTTTGCTGTTATAATGGGTAATTTGCAGATTTGGGGTGTGCAAAATTTTGGGCAAATAGGGTTTCTTGGTTGTACATTCATTTGAGGGTTTTGTGGGAGAAATTTTACAAATGACCTTCTGGGACAAAATGGATCTCATTGTTGGATCTGGGTTGGCCGAGAGACGAAGATTGATATATAACTCGACCTATTTCTGTTACTGTGAAAAATTTCAAAAAAAAATTGTCTATACCCCTGTCCACAGAGCCCGTACCTACGACAACGGTACCCTTTGCCAGTCTTGTCGGCCTCTTGCCCCGCCACTGAATGTTTTACATAAACTTTGGATTATTTAAAAGGTGCCTGTATATTCTCCATACTTAAAGTCTTAAGTTTTAAATATTAAAAGGGAAGAAAAGAAAAAGTCCGCCACTTTCTTAAAAGGTTCCATTTTTAAATTTATTAAGAAAAATCCGCCAGATTTATTATTTGAAAAATTAATTTGATTTTTTGGAGTGGTGTCCACATGGAATTGCACATATAGTTAGATTGGAGCAGTTTTATTCCAGGAGGCATAACTTTCACCCACAATGTCGGTTTTTCGACTTCTTGGACTCGTTGGAAAGGTGACTCAGAGCTCTACACTATGGTATCATAATTTTTTTCATATTTTGTATTTTTGACAGTGTTTTACTTGGTCAAAGTCAGATGTTTGTTTTGAGCTTCGAGAGGGCATATCGGGTGCATACGGAGTCGAATTTTGGACTTCGAATAGTCAATGGAAAGATTGTTCAGAGAACTACATAGTGGATCAGGTTTGAAGTTATTTTGGCATGGTTTATTTATTGTTTTCTTTATCTGAGTTGTTTATGGGTTATGTTGACTATGGTGATACTATGAGCTTATGGATTGTCGGATTTGGGAGATTTGATGTTGGATTCATTTTATGCTCAGTTGAACATCTCAGATTATTCTCTCATTTGACATGGCTACCAATGCATGGTTGGATTTGTATGTTGCATTGTTGTATCTACAAGTTGTGCAATGTTGTAGACGGCTTATACTTACATGTTGCATTTATGACTTGGATATGGGTTGTCTTTGCCCATTGATATTTCAGTGTTGATGCATATTCATTTTTTGGTGGCTTGGTTTAGTCACTTGGTTTGTTGTTTTTTGATGTCATGTTGAGGAGGTGAGATAGTATTACCAGGTACAGTCATGATATGAGACCTATGTAGTTGACTATGATTATGTAGATATGTGGACATGGTTGGGTGATGTTGGTACATTTAGTGGTGATCATGGTGTCATGGATTTTTCTTGTGCATTAGAGAATTTGGCATGTCATGATGGTTTATGCAGGTGCATTGTTGGTGGTGTTGGATTGGATACTGATTTAGGTTGTGGTGGTGTATCTTCTTGGTTTGAGGAGATTGGTATCACGATGTCATGGATAGCTTGGTTACATGGCTCAGTGGGAGCTTTTGACAGTGATGGATTGGTGGTGATGGTTATGATGATTTGGCAGTGTATTTTCTTGCTTTAGAGGATGGTTATCATGTTGTCATTGAGAGCTTGGATTCACAGGTTTGGTGTGAGCTTATGACAGTGATGTGGTGTTAGTTATGTGCATCATGATGCCATGGGATTGCTCGGTATTACAGTTCAGTGGGAGAATTTGGCAATGATGTGGATCCATTGTTGATTATGGATGGTTTTCTTCAATAGGAGTTGATTGGTGTCACGAAGGAGCTCTTGGACTATGTGTGTTACAGTGAGAGTTCATTGACATCAGGTGTTGGAGATGTTGAGGTATTTTTTATGACTTGTTAGTTTTGACAGGTGATCCTTGGTTGTAGGATGGATTTTTTTATTATGTCATGGTATACTCTTGATTACTGGTTTAGAGTTGTGGCATGGTACATGTTATGATGATTTGAGCATGTGATCTTCTTTTGAGAAGATGTGAGATCATGGTGTCATGTTTATGTTCCCGATTCTGCAGTTGGAGCTATGATTTTGATCTTGGTTGGTTCTCTTTGTATTGAGTACATTGATCATTTGCTTGTATTTTAGCATGGATTGATTGGTTACATGTGCTCATGGATACTTGGAGACATAGGCGAGGTTGGAGTTCTCTTGTGATTAGAGAATTTTTCTTGAGATAATTACTCTTGATGAGATTTCACCAGGAAATCCAAGGAGCCTACACCTTGGTTGGATGTGAGTTCAACATGGACCTATGAGGAGAGTGTTCTTGGTTGAGTCATGATGACTTGGATATCCTGGAGGAGCATTCTCATTCCCCACTCTTGGTCTACTTGGTGGTTCACTTGAGAGGTATTGCCCATTTTTCTTTCAGGTGCATTATGTTTATGATTTGTCTTCTCATGGATATGGATCTTGAGCCATGGATATTTGGTTTTTGGAGGGTTCATTTGATGAGTGTTGGCATGTTTATATCCTTGTACATGTTGAGTTTAGGAGATGGTTTATTGGGCTGATTTCCTTGGTTTGGGAATGGTTACATTGAGTTTGATCTTCTTGTTTTGAGATGCTTACATCCATGATTAGTTACATGATACATATGTTATGTTTGATCTTGGTGATTGGACGGTTGGATGTTGTTATGGATTTTGTTATGGGGTGTTATGGAGGAGATCATACTTGACATAGTTGGCATTTAGAGGTGTGTGTAGGAGGACATGCTACAGGTGTTTGGTTTGCAGGTTTTGCATATCATTGTGGATGTTCCTTGGTACTACATGTTTACATCTTCTATGTGATGTTGTTAGTAGACTTGGTGTGCCTTGATCACTTGTGATGGTGCCTTCTTTCTGGAATGTTAACGAAGAAATCGTTGAATGCACTCATTCCAGGTTTGCATTCATCTTGACATTGCCCATGCAGTGGGAGCTCCTAGATGTATATGTCACTCTTTGAAATGTTTGCACACGGAGTTTGTAATTGCAGGTTATGGGTGGATATGATCGGTGGCATGAGTTTACTATGTTTTGTATACCTTGGAGGTATGGATAGTTGGATGTGTTGGCATTTGTTGTGGGTGTCATTTCAGCTATGGTGATTTATTCTTGACAGCTACTAGTGCATATTCTTTTCTTTTGGATTGAGTGTTTGTGTTTGGGATATTAGTTGAGGCAGGACTTATGCTTTGTTGTGACAGATTGTGTGGCTTCTTTTTGGATGTGTTCTTATCTTAGTGCATTGGCATGGTGGAGGATGAGAGCATTCATGGATGAGATGGTGGTCACCTTGGTTCTTGTTATAGGTATCTTGATGGAGCACGAGCACTTGGATTCTAGGATGGTACATGTTGCCTATGGATTTTATTATCTTGATGTTTGAGCTTACTTGTTACCCTCTTATGCAATGTATACAACAAGTGGGAGATTGTTAGAATTAGGTGTTGTACACCTTGCATAATTATTATAATGTTGGGGCCACTTTATGTTGTATGTGACATTGGGACTTAATTGCAAAATGTAACTATTTAATATTGGGGAAAAATAAAATATAATAAAGTACCCAATATTAAATGTGGGGTCACATGATTTTGTAAGTTCATGGTTTTTGGGCACATGGTTTATGTAATACCACTTGGTGGTTTTGTGGGAGCTTGCTTCTATAAAAGCAACCACAAGGGTAGATGTTTAGGGTTGGAGAGTTTTGTTGCAGGTTAGCAGGTTGAGCTTGTGCATGTGTGAGGGTTTGAAGCATGACATGGGATGTGTTGATTCATGCTTGGTCACATGGAATGCATGGATAGCTTGTGCTTCAGAAGTGTTCATGGAGTCTCTACAGATGTATTGTAATGGGTTTTCATTGCTGAATAATACATGGAGTGTGGATGCTTTGGGAAGCTGGGTTTTTTCCCTCTTGAGGGTTTTCCCAAGGTATATCTTGTGTCATCTTTGATGGGTATGTTGTATATTCTTTTGCATGTTGATTTTGATCACTTCTTTGCATAGATCTCTATATTGGGTTATGTGGAAATTGTTATTAGATGGCTGTAAGTTTCCTAATAGGACAAGCAAGGTTTTGAAAGGACCAAGAACTTTTTACAGAGCTAAGACAACACCAATGAACACACATCAGAGACACAATAAAACCTAACAACACCTGGTCATTAGATAACCAGGAGTGACAACACACTTAGAACCAACAATAGTCCCAAGTCTAAGACCAGCTAAATAACTCATTCCTGGAACAAGAGCTAGGATCAACAGAACCCATAGGACAAACAAAAGTCCTATGTTAAACACAGTAAAGGCCCAAAGCCAATAAACAATCTGTAACACAATAGTTCCAAAAAGACACCTGCAGCAGTTGGACCGCAGCAGAACTACCGTTCAATACTGAGCTAACCCAATGTACTCCAAAGTAGGAGTAAAAAACCCTCGTAGTAACATATAAAATAACTTTGCAATGCACCGATCCAAGAACAACAATAGCTGAATCACAACAGACCCACCCCGCACCAGCCTTCCAGCCATAAAAAGAAGGCAAATCATAGATAATCAACAGAACTGAAGCAAGAGAAGCAACAACCAATATGCAACACCAACCCACCTGGAAAACTAACACAAACTCCACCTCAATAGGAGATGGCTCCCCTCTAAAGGAAAAGATAAGATGAAAACCCTCCAGACCAATGCCACCACTCACCCACTCAACCAGTATCCACCTTGATAGGAACTCATAAGGGGCGAAAGCTCTCTCCACCATGTCAACAACAACCATCTCTACCTCTAAAAGAGAGGGCTCCCCCTCAATAAGAGCAAACTTCACCTCAAAAGAAGCCAATTGCATTACATAGCAAAGAATAGTGACCAAAGAAAGGAAGGTCATCACGTCTGTTGGCAACACAGGAAGCAAACACGACATTCTATTCAACATCTTGAACATCCCACCCCTCTCTACCAAATAGATCAAACCCAAGGTAACCACCCAAATGGGACTAAAAGACTTTAACCAAAGCACATCCTTAGGGAACCACAAGTCCCCACCAGTCCACCTCACGACAAGTAGAGCGCCATCAAACTGAACCAAAACTCCTGCAGGGGACCTGCACAAAAGAGGAAGCAAGAGGTCTAAAGCTCCACTTTCTCCTTCACAGAGAACACAAGGCCCAAAACGCACCACCTTCACCGCAAACTCCTCAACAGACCACCAGTGAGGAGGGAGAAAGACATGGTACAAGAGAAGACTAGAAACTTCCCCAAACTTCCAGAAGCAGAGGATGGGAATCTCATCCCCTAACATCACACAAAACCCCATAAGCCCAACATTAAAGGCCAAAGGACCACAACAGAGAAGGAGAGAAACCCACTACAGTAAAGCAATGACCCCCACCACAGCAGAAGACAAACTGCAAGCATCGACAAATACAGGACAATGCAAAGAACCAGTAGGCCAAAACTCATAGCCCGACCAACACGACCCCAACCACGCCAGGGGGAGAGAGCCACCACCATCTCCAATAATTTTCATGGAGCCAGAACGAGCCCCGCACCCAACCTCATCACATAGAGGGTCTAGACACATGCCAACATTAGTCACGAAGCACATCCACACAAACCCGCATCACACCAGGGAGGGAGGCCCGCCAAATGCAACCAACACATCACCATTTGTGGAGGGCAAAAATGCATCTCCCATAAAAAAGAAAAGGCAAGGCCACACGAGCCTTCCACACACATCCCACGTAGGAGAACCGACACCATCTTTCGAGCCAGAAAGGCCCAAAAGGGGTTGCGAAACATTCTCACCGGTGGCCAACGAAAGGGAAACAACCCAAGTCTCAACACGCCAAGTAACATAAAATGCCCCATAATCAGGATCGCCTTCATCCTTAGTCTCCCTAGCATCAATCCCCTCAGTAAAATTCAAAATGCCCTCTCCTGGGTGATTGCTGCTTGATGACGCTCCATAAGGCACATTGTTAAAACCAAATGGAAGATGGATAAGATCTTAGAGAGTATTAATATTAGTCATGGAGATAAGCTACCCTCATGTACCATCAATACAACTATTGCATAAATAAGGAGAGTTAAGAACCCAAAAATAACATACATATATATTGGTGAATAGTAATAGGACCAATAATTAAAACCTTTAAAGATTGAATATGTCATAGTCATATGTATGCTTACCTTCATATCCTATGATTGGTGCATAGTGCACAAAAAAATACATACACTCCAAAAATTACCAATTGTGAGGAACCCACATTTTAATATGGAGATGTTTAGTGATTGTGGATAAGTTAATTTAATCCATGGGGCCTATTTCTACCAACAAGGCAATGTGTGATGGATCATATTTCATAATAAATTCCACGTAGGCACATAGAAAGAATCAAGTACATGTGGGTGATATTATATGGGGCTCACCCACAACAAATTAAAAATTCCACATGGTGCTTCATGGATTTAGACATAGGAATGAACATATTATTTAGCTATCGTTTAAAGTGAATGTAAGCTACCTTGAAATTTCAATGAAATTCAAACTAGAGATCGAAGATATGACTCCAAAGAATACAAAGATAACCTAAGACACACATGAATACTACTAAGACATATTTAATTCCCACCTAATGTTGATTAGGCCAACACAATAATGCTATTTGTTGGCCATTATTAAAGCATAGGGGGTGAATGCACATACAAACACAATCCTATAGCAAGGGCATACAAGAAACATGGGCATTTATCAAAATTAGCAAATTTAATTGAAACACCTAAATACACACATGAACCTAGCATAGGCTTACTATCTAAGGTTTAAGGTCAGTTTTACAAAAAATGGCGTGTGTGTTAATAGACACCAAGTTACCAATTTCCAAGTAAGCCTTAATTTAATCTCAATAATTTATCATATTCGTATATTAGATTACTTATCATTTTTTCAAACTTATTATATTAAATTAAGATATGATTATCACACATTTCTTTACTATTTATTCAAACCATAAAAAATAATTGTAGGGTGCATTTTCTTACCTTAAATTTTTTAATATAATCACTACTCAAAAAGGTCATCTTAAAACAACTTAAAAACCATACAATAGAAATCTTATAAAATTAAAATATAATATGTATATTATCAAATTTCAAATAATCTCTATGTAAAGTATTTTATTACAACAAAGATTAGTGTACATAATAATAATATCTACTCTTAAAATGGGGTGTGCCTAGGGGAGGAGGAGGATGGTCTAATTTATCACTCACACTATTTTGTTCATGTGAGAGTAATTTATCATATAGTGTTTCCATTCACAAGATCTAAAATAATATCCCAATTTTTTATTTCTACCTCTAAATATGAAATTTGTGATTATCTAGGTATCTATTTTAAAATATTTTTTACCATTATATATTTATATACCTCATACATTCTATTACACATTTCATTTCCACTACCATCAAATCTATCTCCAAATAAAATTATTTTCATAAGAATTATTTTTTATATTATAATAATTGCATTCACCACAAATAACAAATTTAAGGGTAACTAGTTCACATGAATTTGGGATCATTCTTAAATTACTCATCTTTTTAATTAAAAATAATAATACTTAAACATGTTAGTGTGAAAAGAGGCATTACCTAACCAAATAGTCTTTAACTTGTCTAGGAGGGTCCTATTCACTCTATACTTAAGCTTACTTATAGAGGCACCTATGTGGACTCACCATGTGTCCTTATGCTTGTTGATAAAGTCCTACACGTGTTTCTTATTTTGAGGGGTAGTTATATTTTCATTCCTACCTTCTCACCTCTTCATAATTGCCTTTATATGCAAGGCTCTCTATTATACTTTTGACACACTTTTTGTATGATAGTTGCATATTCCAACCTTATGGAAGTGTTATTTGATTTTGTAAGTGATCTTGGCTTCTCCAACATGTTATCAAAGCTTCCTTATAAATCCCTTCCCAAATTAGCTTGAATTTGTAAGGGTAATTGTAGGAACTACTTTCATATGATGCATCTTGGAGTAAAATGGATGCCACCATTATTCTTAAAAGGCCTAAGAGACAAATCTAGATATAAAACACTTCAAAATTGGAATCCATTTTTTTTTCTTTTTTAAGTAGTCATCAATGGAAACCTTATAGAAATCCATATGGTCTCCATACTATACTTGTATTCTTGATTCGCCCTATTCAATCATATCACTTAGTGTTTGTGCCTACACACATGCCTTATGTCACTAGTACAAGCATAAGTTTTTAAATGTTGTTTTATGTTTTCCTAGGTACAACCTTGTATAGGACCGATATCACCTATTATCTTGTGCAAGGCTGACACCTATGCACATCATTGGTGTTCTTGGTTAATTTTAATGTATGGATGAGTCAAGGTGTTAACTATAGGTTATTGTACAATTTTTTAGTAATAGCTCAAAATCGTATGGGATGAAGTCTTGACACTTCCTAATGCTTGAGGGATTATAGAGATTGGGTAGAGTGGGGTGGCTCCACCCACCAAGTGCCATTTTCTAGGTAAAGCCCCTTTGAAAACATAGTTGTAGCACCTTGATACTTACATAATGAACCAACCACCATAATACCACCAGCTTGCTAGCCTCACATTTCTCAACCCTCTAGAAATCCACATGCCACATATGCACAACTTAGGTCCCACCTACACCTTACCACCACTAGTGGTTTTACCCTAGCAAAACCAAGCCACCACCAAGACATGTGCAATCATCTATAAGAAGGGAATTTTATATTTATATAATAAATTTGGCTTATGGAGTTAATTTTTTTACTTCAAATAAGCCTTGGAAAGCTCTTTCCAAGAAATTTTCCATAATTTAATTATTTTTCTCTACCATGCTATTTTTTTCAAAAAAAATCCTTTTTATAGGCTAAAATTTTGCACATGATGCCAAAAATTCATAATTTTTTTCAAATTTATTAGAAAAATTATAAGGAATGTAATAGCACATTTATTTTTCAACTTTGGATAGTATATATTTTCAAAAAATTGTAAAATCAGTTAGGTAAAACAATTGATTTAGTCTTACTTGAGCAAATGTACCAAAAAACTTGTCATTTATTTATTTTTTTAAGGATTATATTTTGTAACATTTTTTGTTATGGGGGTTTTACTTATATTACTTTTTTTTATCATTTTTTGAGTTTATAAGATATTATTTTGTTATGTTTTTCTATGGTTACATCATGACATAAACCATAATAGTTTCTTTTGGGAAAGCTTGTAAGAACTAAAAACAAGCACGTGTCTACAAGCACACTAATATAAAGTTTCAAAACTAATTTTGTGTTTCTTAGGAGGGAATTTTTTACATCGATTGTACCTCTTTTGTACCCATGCGATGTTATAAAGTGTCATGGGGGATTTTGTACTACCATAGTTTTTTCTATCACAAGTTTGAGTGAGTGTCCTCTATAACAATAAATAATCCATAACATTCTTGCCTCATGTTTGCATGTCTTAATTTTTTGACATCCTTTTTAGTTGTTCAAGTATATAATATTATTTATGATGCTACTTCTACATTCTCTTGCACACTTATGTGTCACACTTTAGTTGATCTACAAATACCTCTTCCTTGTTAGAATTGTGGGGGGTATTATCACATAGTTATTCTTATTCTTACTTGGTTTTAGTGGAGAAATTGAGAAATCAACTATAATAAAACAATGGAGAAACCGTCTATATTTTATATTGGTCATAATTTATGAGATTTTGGTACTATGTAGAGCACCATGCACATTTAATAGTGCACTACATGTCAATTTTATAATTTTTTATTCTCCTTAATTATAATACTATTTGTATCTTCAACTTCACAATTTTTTTTTTCTTTGTTTCATCTTTGTATTCATGGTCGAGTATGTATTTGAGGTCACTTGTGTAGTGTTTTGTATCTCTTATCTTGATCTATATTCATTAGAGGCTCAATGATTCCTACTAACACCAATAATTCACCTTCAATAAATTTTACAAATTTTACATGCTTCAATAGTTCTTAATCTTCATGTCCCTATCTTCGTGAGACATATTTTTAGGGATTTTATACCTTCTATTTCTCTCTTTTGGAGAGGAGTTTTGTTCCCACTGGGTTTTATCCTTTTCACTATTTATGAATGATCTTTATTTATACATGAGTACCTCATCAGGCCATATTATTGGGACTCATATTTTTAGTGTTTATCTTTCTCCCTAAGTATCACTTAAGGGGTATTATTAGTGTGAAAAAGAGTGATTACCAAACTAGTTAGCTTTTAATCTATCTAGAAGGGCCCTATTCACACTAAAATTAGGCTCACTTAGAGAGACATCTCAATTTTTTCTAGCCTCATGTGGACTCACCATATGTCCCTATGCATATTTGTAAATTCCTACATGTGTTGCTCATTTGGAGGGGTAGTTAGAGTTTCTCTCCTACCTTCTTACCTCCTCAACCTTTCCTTTATATCTATTGTACTTTTGACACACTTTTGCAAATTTGTCATATTCTCACCTTGTGTAAGTGTTATTTATTTTGTAAGTGATGTTGGCTTCTCAAATAATACATAAGGAAAATCGAAAGAGACTAGAAATATAACTGCTCACCCATATCAAAACTATATACACACATTGAAAATTCCTCTTCAGTATTATCATGTTGCAATCCTTCTAATAAAGTATCTATTAATTCTATAGAATAGGCTGATGAAAATATTCAAAATTATAAAATGGTAAGTTTTATTTTTCTTGTCATTTCCAACTAAGTACCAATTTAATATATGAGATCCTCTTAGAGGATGCCCACAAGGGGATCATTTTCCCCACATGCCTTATACATTACTCTACAAGATATGCATACCATGACCTTGTTTTAAATAAAATATATTTCTCCTTTATGGAGTACAAAAACCTTGATCATTAAGGTCACTCAAGAGTAAACAATTTTATTTACATAATTAATCATTAGTATTCTAAAATGGACCTTATGCATCTATATTTTCATTATGATATTATAACACATGACATGGATAAATTGTAAGGGTCAATAAAATAAAAGTTTCATCCCTAAGTGGAGAGCCCAAACACCACTCTCTAGGGAGATGACCTCATAAAAGGATCATAGAACCTTGTCTCACTCTTGATTTTATGATTGAAATATCGAAAACTACATTTATCATGGTAGCCTCAATCCCAACATTGAATGTTTGCTAAGATGTTCATCTAGAGTGGCATGAAAGAGCCTCACTATTTACATATGTTAGGTGGAAAAAGTTCACCCATTAAATATGAGGTCTCACCTAATCAAACTTATATCTTATAATAATCAATACACCCATTTAACAAAATTTAATTAAAATACAAAAAAATATTCATTAAAACTTGATAAATATAATTATATTTATGGACAAAAACTACACATATATTATCATACAATTACATTAAATTTATATAATTGAATAATGCATTTACTTCTAATGATAAAATTTGCATACCATTGTCATTTTCCATTTTAATTTATACCCATTTTGAGGAAATTCATTGATACACATACATAGTGATAAATGAAATGATCTTATATGAAGTTGGAATCATTCCCCGAGCCTTTTACCTATCCATATTCACACATCTTATACTCTTAGTCCCCATATTAAACTTAGACACATATCCTTTGATACATTTTCCTATACCTTACAAAAGTATTACATATACTCATGTGCCTACCTCAATGTCTTTCTTAGCCAAATAGATTTGACCATTTGCCCATCCCAAGATATTTTAAATCATGGGGGTGACCCCATGGTCATAGACTTGTCCCCTCCTTTTTAAAATTTAAAATTCAAATTTGGCCAATGGGCCCCCTTTATTTTCCCACCTTGAGTTGACTAGAGACATGTTTAGTTCAATTTGGTGCTATGTGCTATTATTTAAAGATATTCAATGCATGCATTTTGGTAATCAAGTGCCAATCCAAAACACAAATGTCATCTCTCATTCTAGAGCATTGAAGGAACAATTAATAATGTCATATTTTAATTTAGCTCACTAAAAATATTAATGAATCTATATTCTAAGGCCCATGTAGGTTGCCTTCAATCGTTATACATTTTTAGGTGTTGATCTAGGATAAAATGTCTCCTTGTGATACACAACAACCTTATTTATTAGGTATTGATTTATGGTATTTTAAAATATTGATAGTTCCTAAATCTTCAAGAAAAGTAGAACAAGCAAAATACATTACAAAAGCAATAAACAAAGCAAAATTTTATTGTCCAAATTGAGACAACGAGACCAAATTAAGACTTTAAGAACTAATTTGATACATCAAATTTATTTTAAACCTACAAAATTATTTTTTAACAAAAACATAAATCCTTAAATACCTCACTAACTAAGAAACATTATTTTCTACACATACATTAATAAAATCAATCTAAAATCTTTTTAAAATCAACAACTTAATACATTCATTATTACTTACTTTTTAAAATTAATTATTACACACTATCAAACTTATCAATACCCATTATCAAACCTAACAATACCCATAATTATATTTAATTAATCTAAACTAACTATATATATAATTGATTAGAATCATTTAATTGATCCAAATTAACCCTTATTTTCCTTTACATTCATATACATTAAAGATGTAAAGTTTGGACTCAATAATTGAAATTCTTTTTTGAAAAAAGTTCGTACTCATCATCATTAAAAAAAAGGGGTTGCTTGGCCACATTATTTCTTCGCATGCATAGCCTTTTGATTGTACTTGGTACTAATATCATGTTGTGATTCTTTTCTATCAAATAACATTGTTTGATTGTCTATTTGTATTAAAATATACATATTTTGCTTGATACTTGCAATTTTAACATGTCCCATTTGTTGCATGATACACCTACCAATTAAATCAATTATATGGACTACGTAATCATCATTGAGAATATTCTTACCTTAGTTTTTTCAATAAAGAACATTAAAGGTGTTTTGATTGATTGGGAGAAAAAATATTTATAATTTTTTAATATTTTATATTTATATTCTTTTGGAGTTATAATGTGTTCTAATTGGTTGGTAGCAAAAATATTTATAATTTTATCGTCTAAGTATTTTGTATTCATATTCTTTTGGAGTTATAAAGTGTTTTAATTGGTTGGTAGCAAAAATATTTGTAATTTTATTCTCTAAATATTTTGTATTTATATTTTTTGAGTTATTTAGTGTAATATTTGATTGAGATTGATATTACAAATATTTGTTCTTGTCAATAATTTATTTAGGTGTTATTATTAGTTTTTAGAACTTTTGAGTTGGCTTGGAGGTTGCTAATATTCTTGTCATTATTATTATTGAAACATGCATGAGAGGGAAATGAGAATGTTTTGTCATGAGTGATTTTACCTTATACACTATTGTAGGCCAAAAAGCACCACAAGTAGTTGACGTCGATGGAGAAATTTATCACGTAGCAATTCATAATAAAATCCACTATGTTTGCTAAAAAATAGTTATTCCATAATACATTTGGCAAAAAATAACCATCAATGCTTGATCAACCAATAGATCCATGCATATTTCATTTGTTCAAACACTCCTTATATGCACGTGAAATGTTATATGTCATTTTGTTTTTTAATATGATCATCACTATATATTTAATTATTTGAAAGACACATATCATGTTGGTTTTCAAAGTGATTCAATAGAAAACAATAAATTTAGTACCACTCAATTCATTGAAAAATATATGAAATTTGGCAATTGCAAATAAAGTTACCAAACAAGTGTGTTGCATTTTCTACTATATGAACACAATTGTATTGTTGAATATGGCATACCAAGTAGTGTTACATTTTTTTTGACATAACATTCAAATATATTATTTTTGTGTACCCATAAGCTTGTTCATACCAACAAAATTTGACCAAATAAACCTAAAATATTTCCTCTATGATTTGAAGTACACCCATCATTTCTACAATACACTTGAAACATATTCAAATCTTTAGCTTACATGTGACCATCAAATAGAAAAATGAAATATGATACATACTAAAGACACATCACACCTTGTGACAATATAAATAAAATTTTAAGTTTTAAAACATGCATTCAAATAAAATTTTTCTAAAAAATATAATGGAATATAAAATCAAAACTAATAGAATAATAAAAAAAAAGCCCTTACATGACAAAATAATTATACCTCCCATCTATCTTGATAATGCATTTGATATTCCCAAATGATTTCCATCAATAATTTCTTGTCATTCAATATAAGATGAAAAAATGCATCTTATGTTCAATCTCTAGATATTTAATTATTTGATACACGGATGAAATAAGATATGGGAAGCTATGTTAAACTAATTTGCATACAAGACTTCATGTAGGAAGGTGAATAGAACATGGCATGGTTTCCTTTAGTTTAAACAATTTTTGTGTGGGAGTTAAGATGTGTTAAAAAACATTTGGGGTGGGTTTCAATCTTAGACAATAATTATTTAACATATATTTGAGTTAAAATCCAATATTAACCCCTACACCATGGTGTGCCACTTGATGGGTAAGTTGTTCTAGCATTGACACTTCTCTTTAAGAATGTGGATTTTTTTATAAGCATTGGTAAATTGGTCTAGAATAATAAATAGTTATCAAAAATATATTTAAAAGAAATTATACTATATTATTTTCTAGATAATATAGATATAAAGGAATGTACCCAAACTTGCTAGAAATATGTCTTTTCTGTAAAATTAAAATGAATAGTAGATGCAATACATGAAGAAAAATATAAAGCAACAACAATAGCATTCTATACAAGTTTTCTTTGCTAATATAATATAAAAAATTATCTATATATTTGTATATGTGTGGACAAAAATCTACAAATGTGTTTCTATTATTTTGTGTATGCACTCAAAGAAGAAGTTTTGGTTTTATAATAATAGTAAAAAATGAAGCATTTGGATTAAAATAGGTTGCACAAACATATTTCCATCAAATTGATTAAATAACATAGATAAGAGAATGTGATTAGAAAACATATAGCCATTTGTATTAATAGGAGGACAACATTATTACACACATACACTCTTGTGAATTTAAATAGTAGAATATGATCAAACTTGAGATGATTTATTCAAATGTCATTTTTCATCTAATATTTTAGATCTAAATGCCTAACCTCATATTATAGTTCAGAGGTGTTTCTGGATTAGATTGTGTTGAGTTTTTTGCATCAACGTTTCGGATCACACTTTGTGATCCATCATCAGGATGGTAGAGAGAAAGAGGAGAAAAATGGTTGGTTGCAGACTAACACTAGATAAAAAGAGAGAGGGGAAGGAAGGGGAAGGATGTACAAGGTTCAAGAAAAAATAATATCCAAAAGGAAAGAAAACATAAAAATATAAAAAGGAGAGAAAGAACATGAAAAAAGAGACCTTAAAAAGAAGAAAGAAAAAGAATCTATAAACTATAAGAAAACATGAAAAAAAAGGAAAAAATGTCAACCAAAAAGAATAAATACAAAGGAACTTTCAAACACAATATTAAAAATTTAAAAATTGAAGATTACCAAAATTATAGAAAAATAAGCAATTAAAAACGAAAGAATAAAATAGAATATAAGATGTTAAGAAGACTGTATATATATATGTGTGTGTGTGTGTGTATAAAAGAATGAAAATAAATAAACAAAAAGCTAAAAAGAAAGATAAAAGAAACAAATAATAAAAGAAAAAATAAAAAATGAGGTAAGAAAATAAATGCTTGTACAAGTTGATAAGAAGAAAATACAAAACATGGAAATAAACAAGAATGGGAAATACAAATGAATACACAAGTAATGAAAAGCAACCAAGAAGACAATACAAATAATAACATAGAAAAATAGAAGAATCTCAAAAGATCTAAAGAGGAAGAATAAACGCATATGCAAGAGACAAAGAAATGAAAAAAAAAACATAAATAAATACACAAAGAGATTAAAAAAAAGACAAAAAAAAGGCCAAGAATGAATTTCAACATAAAGATAGAAAGAATATATATATATATTTATGAGACATAGGAATGAAAAGAAAAGACATAAATAATTCCACAAAGAAATAAAAGAAAAGACACAAATATGAAGGCTTGAATTTTATCGAGGTAGAGGTGCTCAAATAAGGGCAAGGCTTCATTGGATGAAAGAAGGAGACAAAGGAACAAAGTTCTTTTTCAGTTATCTCAAACACAAACATTCTCAAGAAAGAATAACGTCAATATATGATCAAGAGGGGCACAAACATGACAGCTTAGAAGATATCAACTCTATCTTTTTTCAGCACTATCAACAGTTGTTTATGGATCCCACCGAAGGCGATCAAATTCAAGATATTATTGAAGATATGGTTGGTAACTACATTCCCAATAAGATTGATCATAAGCATCAAACATACTTAGATCGCTTGTTCACTCTTGAAGAGTTTGATGCTGCTCTAAAGGATATGGCTGATTCTAAGAGTCCAGGTATTGATGGCTTACCTGCAGAATTTTATAAAATAATGTGGCCTTTCATTAGAAATGACTTCTATAGGTCTACATAGAAGCCTTAGCTCAAGGATCCTTGGGTTCTTTTATTAATCAAGGGTTGATTAAATTAATTCCAAAAGGGAAAAATGAGAACAACATTTCAGGGTGGAGACCAATTACTCTTCTTAACACATCCTATAAGATTATTGCCAAAGCTATTGCTAAAAGAATTAAACATACAATGCAAGAAATTGTAAGGTCTAAGCAAACTGGTTTTATTGGGGGGAGATTCATTCTTGACAACTTGATTCTAGCATGGGAAATAGTGGAATGGGCTCAACAAACCGGTCAAAATTGCCTTCTCATCAAATTAGATTTTGATAAAGCTTATGATAGGATTAGGTGGCATTTCATTTTAAAAATGTTGAAATGGTTAGGCTTTGGCCCCAAGCTTATTTCCCACATAAAACTCCTCTTTGCTGATGCTAATGCTTGCCTAGCTATTAATGGGTCCATCTCCCAATCCTTTCCTCTACATAGATTGATAAGGCAAGGCTGTCCCTTAGCTCCCTTCCTCTATGTCCTAACTGCTGATGCTCTTGGGTACCTTTTAAGTCATGCTAAAAAGCAGAACCTCATCCATGGTATTTCCTTACCTGGCAATGATGCTGCTCTTAATTCTCATTTTGCTGATGATAGCCTTTCATTCATTCAAAACTCTCAAGAAGAGCTTAACAACACCCTCAAAGTTTTGGATATGTTTTGTACAGCTATTGGCTCTCATTTATCTCTTAATAAAACTGAATTTTGGATGACTTCAGCTGACCCGCCTCCTCCTTGGATACCCTCACAATGGAAATTCAACAACCACGGTGTTATTTCAAGATACCTTGACATCCCTTTTGGGATAGGAGTTTCATTATCCGAAATGTGGAGATGGTTCATACAGAAATTAAAAAGAAAGCTTGAACTATGGTCAAATAAATTGCTCTCTATGGCTGGGCGCATACAAATTGCAAACAAAATTCTCATAGCCAGTCATGTTTATATTTCATCATGTTGGCTTCCTTCAAAAAGCAGCTATAACCAATTAATCCGATTAATTAGAGGGTTTCTTTGGGGAAAATGGAATAACAAAAAAGGTCATCCAATTGCTTCATGGTCATATTGTATTCAACCAAAGAATAAAGGGGGTCTAGGAGTGATTGATCTTCTTACTCAAGGGATTTTACCTCATTGCAAAATGGATTGCTAGATCTTTACATGGAGCAGCCCCATGGAAATCTCTTATTAGACACAAAATAGCTACATCCAAAGCTTTTAACTCTTGGAGAGAGGTGGGATGGAAAGACAAAATCCTTATGGCTAATTACTTTAAACCTCAAGCTTCTAGACAATTTCTAAGCATATAGAGAGCATGGAAAAGAGTGTCTCTTCTTCTTGAATGGAATGGTCAAGATCTTAGTCATGGGATGAGCCTCTCTTCTTCATCTATCTAGTGGAACTGTTTGATTTGTTTAAATGAACAACCCTTGGCCATTAATGCTCATTTACATAGAAAGACTTTATTCAAAAAAGGCATCATCGAGTTCAAGGATATTTGAGAGTTCTCGTCTCTTACTTGGAAAAATGACTTCCAGCTCAAACATGATTTTAACTTGTCTAATGTTTTAATCAATGACATCCACAAGGTGCAAGAAATTGTCTTTCTTGATCTTCAATTGAAAATTTCTACTCCCATTTCATGCAACTTCTTTAAGGATTGGAGGTGGCATCAAGGTTATAATATAGCAAACTTCCCTTTGAAGTTAATCTACAATAAGCTTCTTCCTCGAATCCAAATGCAACCAAGGTTAAATTTGAAATGGAGAGTGAATTGGAGTGAATCTAAATGGTTTAGTTTGAGCCTTGCTATTTGGAAATCCAAAGCTGAAGCAAAAGCACAATTTCTTGCATGGAAGATTATCCACTATAAAATTGTTATGGGAGAACGCCTTAATTTCCTCCCTTCTCACTCCTCCAGATGTCCTTTTTGCCACAAGCTTGAAACCATTAAACATGATTTTTGGATGTGCAAGTATACCCAGGAAATTTGGCAAATAATTTTGGTTGAGATCTCAGCTATTTTTAACATAAATTTAAGATGGAAATCAACACTGTTAGGGCTGCATTGTTCAGAAAATATAGTTTCAGAATCTTTCCGTCAATGTATCCTTTTGTATATTTGGAAGCTACGATGTAATGCTATTTTCTCTAATGCTTTCCAGCCTAAGGAAGTTATTATGCATGGCTTGTTTTCTAGCATTATTTTGCAGCAATCAATACTTGTTAGAACATTGAAAGATAAATTCGGCTTCAACTTAGAACTCAAGATCCAAATAGCTCATGTGCAGTCCCAGTTGACAGAGATTGCTAAGAAACACCAAAAGTCTCTTCTTTCTTTTATGGAAATGGTTACAGAGGAGCAAGTTTTATGTACTCTGGGAGAATATTGATCATTTTGTAAGTTGTTAGCTTCAGTTGGTTTGTCTCTTTTAGTGTTGTTTCTTGTTGATGCAGATTCCTTTGTGGCTCCTTTCAAGATTCTTATCTTGAAAGAGTCTTTTGCACATTATTCTTTTTACTATTAGTAGATGCTTTTTCCAATAAAAATAAAAAATAAAAAAAAATATGAAGGCAAAGAAAGAAATGCAACAAAAAGATAGAAATAATATATATATATATATATATATTCACAAAAATAAAAAAAATGAAAAGAAAGGACAAAAATAAATATATACACTAAGAAATGAAAAGAGAAGACAAAAATATAGGTAAAGAGTGTAAATACATAAAGAAAGCAAATATATATATATTACATTTAAAAAAAAAGATAGAATAAAATTTAACATAAAGATAGAAAGAAAAAACACAAATATGCAGGAGGAAGCAAATAGGAAGGTAAGGAAGGGGGGAGCACAAAGCGAGAAGGAGAGAATATGTCACGATACCAAAGAGGCCAAAAGACAAGGAGGGAAGTGACATGACCAAGGAAGGGAAAGGTTGAGAGGAGAGGAAAAAGGGGGGAGGGTGAAGCTAAGAAGTTGGGAGAGAAGACCAAGCTAGGAATGAACTGGGTTACAAAGGTTGGATAGCAAGGGTTTCCAGGTAAGACTAAGATTGTAACCCTCATCACGATTAAGGTTTGTGAGGTGGTTGTTAATATGAATGGCCTCCTTAAGCTTTTGTTTGAAAAAAATATCCTCTTTGCACAAGATTTGCATGTCTTCAATGCAGATGTGGTGTTTAGTAGGCGAGGAATGGTGTGCAAGAGCAGACTTGAAAACACGATTATGCTTAATGTGTGCACTATGTTCTTTAATTCTAGTGCAAAATGAAGGACCCGTCCCTATTTGCTTCCTCTTGCGTTTTTGTGTTTTTTCTTTCTATCTTTATGTTAATTTTTATTCTATCTTTTTGTTTAAATGTATTCTATATATATATATATATTATTTCTTTATGTATTTACACTCTTTGCCTATATTTTTGTCTTCTCTTTTCATTTCTTAGTGTATATATTTGTTTTTGTCCTTTCTTTTCATTTTTTTGTTTTTGTGAATATATATATTCTTTCTATCTTTTTGTTGCATTTCTTTCTTTGTCTTCATATTTGTGTCTTTTATTTTATTTCTTTGTGGATTTATTTATATCTTTTCTTTTCATTCCTATGTCTCTTATATATATATTCTTTCTATCTTTATGTTGAAATTCATTCTTGGCCTTTTTTTGTGTCTTTTCTTTTTATCTCTTTGTGTATTTATTTATGTTTTTTTTTAATTTCTTTGTCTCTTACATATGTATTTACTCTTCCTCTTTAGATCTTTTGAGATTTGTAACACCCCTCCATTTTGCTCTTTGGATTGGACAGTGGTCTACCTTGTTTTGCTTTATTTTTTGTTAGCACTTAGACTTTGATATACTATGATGCTTGTTTATTATTTGATCGCTATTTATAGAGCGATGTGGAGTTTATGATATGATGTGATGTTACCTTGTTTTGATGTTATTCATTTATCATGCTTTGGATTAGCATAATGGTTATTTGAACTAACATTGTATATGCACATGAGTAGAATATTTATGTTAGAATCGTCAGTTTTGTGATATTGTATTGGTGAAGGGGACGAAATTGCATCACTCGCTTGCGAGTGCCTTGCGATTCCGCAATTTCCTCTTCACAGTGTGTTCTATTATGATGTATTTATGCATGTTCTATATATGCCTTATTTACAGGTTTGCAGGTATAGGACATCGACTCCACCTGGCTTCACAGGTTTGAGCGTGTCCATTGCCCAATGGTAATGTTGATTGGGAGATAGTAGCTAGGATTCCTGTGTCAAGCCTTTATTCTAGTCACAGTGTGTCGTCGGGTCTAGTTGGTTTTGTTTGTTAAAAGTTGTTTAATTTTTCTTTGAAATTATTATGTTGAAAAGTTTGAAAAAGGTAATCTAATGGATTTAATTATTTAAGTTGATTATTAAATTAATCTGGTTTTAATGTTAGAAGATGTTAATTAATTAATTTAATTTAATTGGTAAATAGTCTAATCTTAAGATTATATTATTTATTTATTAATTAAATTAGTTTAATTAAGTTAAATTAGAAAGGTTAAATATTTTGAAATTATTAAATGTTTTTAATTCTTAAAATATCTGGAGGATTTTATGCAATTTGGTTGTAAAAGATATTTTGGGTTTTCAACATGTGTTTTTGAAAATTTATGAGGTTGTTGGAAAATTTATTCATGGGGAGAAATTTGTGGTTGTAACAGGAAGAAGAATAGAGGATATTTTGGGTGGGGGAAAAGATTTTAGGGGGAAGGTTTTTGTGATTGCAAGTTGTTGGAATTTTTGGAAAAATTAAGTTCTCGAGAAAAGTTTTTGTGTTGGGAATTTTTATTGTTCTAGAGGAAGCTCTCGTTTATCTGGGAGAAAATACTTGGATTTGTGGAGGGGTGCTACGACAACTCACATATTTCCACAAATTCATAGGCATTGGATTTCAAGTTCTTCCTTTAATTTTTGTTAGTTTTATATTGAAAAGCCTCTTAGTTTAGATTATTCTTTGGAAAAGATTGTCTGTGCAAGTTTTAAAAGCTTTGTGTTTTGTTTAAAAATTTTAAATGTCGTATGTGATATTCTTTGTGAAAATGAAATCCTCTGTAGAATAAAGTCCTTTGTAGAATGAAATTCTCTGTGGAAACTATTGCAAATTGTAAATGGGGATTATTGAAAACATAAAAGAACCCAAAAGAATACAATTAGGGATCTGGAAAGAAAATCTTCCTCGAAAAGAAATTTAGTTTTCTGTAGAAAGTTTTCCTGTAGGTTTAAAGCTTCTTGGGAAACTTCTTGTAAAATTTATTTGTGAGAATTTTATTGTTCTTTCTCTTAAGATTCGTTGTTTGAGAAAATTTAAAAGAATCCTCCATGTTTGTTTTCATTTTCGAAAATTCGTTTGTAGGAAAAGTTCTCTGTAAATTGGCTTTTGGATGTTTTTTGAAAGGTTTCCTATAGAATGCATTCTGGAAATTATTTTCCCAATTATAATATTTGATTAATCAAATTTATATAAATATATACATACATATATACATTTATATTGTAGTATATATATATATATGTAAATAAATAAATAAACATATATATATTAGCTTTGTAAAATTTACTTGGAAGTGTTTATGGAAACTCTCTGTACCAGTTTCTATATGTGATGAGAATATATATATACGTCGTTTATTTTTCTTTAAAAAAAAATAAAAATGAAAGGAAATGGCTTTTTTTGTTTAATGTATGTAGGGGAGCCGACGACTACCCCAACCGACCCCCATGGAAGGGGAGTCGATTGTGGAAGCAGCCGACGCCCCCTCTCATGGGAGCCGGTTGTGGTAACAACCGACACCCCAAACTTTCATCGTCGACTTGTGAATTGTTACACAACCATATGCTATGGCTAGTAAAACTTTATGCGGTCTATGAAGTATTTGTCCGCCCAGAAAATAAGGTATGAAGCCTTCAATAATGTTTTAATGGGATTTATTTATAAGAATTTAGTTTTATAATATATGTTATATGTATATGTATATGTATATGTATATATGTATATATATATATATTAAATATATGATTAATTTAGTTTTTAAAAGAAAAAGGTAATTATTGTTAAAGGGATTTTAATATATATATATATATATATAATGTATATACATAACTATATATATTTATATGGTTATGTATATATTCAATGTGTATATATTAATATTAATATATATATATTTAATGATTTAAATTAATAGGTGTATATATCATATGCATAATTAGTTGATTTTAAAGTAAAATATTTAAATAGAAGAAATTATTATTTTATTTAAATGTAATTGAGGAAGTGAAGCATCAGATAGGATAGATTTCCTTCTTTGTTTGCAAAAGGGGTTTTTATTTAATAAGTGAATTTGGGCAATTTATTTTAATGTTTTTCACTGAATGAAAGTGGATTTAAGAAATCCAAATGATAGATCTATTTCTTGTGTTCATTTCCCTCTAGTATCTGATTTCTTCTAGTTACATTTTGGGGGGAAAATGGGTTAAAGTCTTAGTTAATCAATTGTTAGTCTTCCAGAAGAGTCATTGGATTTGGGGGTTGTTGTAATGTTATTGTTAGCCCATTTTTATTCCCTTGGGTAGTGTGTTTTCCGATTTCAGTGAATCACCCGGTTACCACGAACGGGGATGTATTGCCTCCTTTGTTTGGAGTGGATTTTGTTATTGGTTTCCTCCTTTGTTAGAGTGGATTTTATTATTTGTTGCCTCCTTTGTTTGGAGTGGATTTTGTTATTTGATGCCTCCAATGTTTGGAGTGGATTTTGTTAAGTGTTGCCTCCAATGTTTGGAGTGGGTTATTTTATTTGGTTTTTTGCACTATGTTACCCTTGGTGTTGGTATTGATCCGTGTGTTGTCAGTAGAAGAGTGGCTTATGTTAGGGGCCAGAGCCCTAAAGAGGTAAACTGGGTAACCTTTCAGAGGTAGTTAATCAATTCAAAACATAATTAAAGTATTTAGGGGATTGGGTAGTATTTCATACTAAGTAAGATAAGATAGCCTCACTCATAGACTCAAGTGCTCATTTGGGCTTGGGATGAGTGGGAAGGCCTGGAATGGAAAAGGTCATCTACCTTGTCTCTTTGAAAGGTATTTTGATCCCGCATGAGTGAGTATGGGGGGCGTGGATTGGTTGAGGCTACCGGGATAACCCAAGATGGGGGTCGGGGCCTAGGAAGATCCACATTGGGTAACCCATGTCGATGTGTGTGATAACACTCTTCCTACGACAATCGTTAATGTGTATGGTTTTGTTAACATACTTGATTTGTTATAACTCTGGAAGCAATGTAACCCATGTTTAGTGTTGTACTTGTGTTTGTTAAGTTCTGTATGTGTCAACCTGTGTCTAGAGGTAGTAGGACTTGTCTAGGATCCTTGTTACTATCTCCTAGCATGGGGGGTGGGCCTTCAGGTACCACTTGGTTGGGAGGAACATGCACCCTACACCGTTGGGTCCCCCTTTCTTCAGTTCATGATGGTAAGGTCTTCTAGTTGGAGAGCTCGTGGATTCCAACTTGTTTGTTCCATGCTTTAATTATTTTTACACATGACTCTTGTACTTTTATGACTCCTCAGTTGTATTCGAGGAGGTCTCATGTATTTTGTAACACATATTGATCTACCTCATTCTAGGAATGAGTGTTGTAAACCTTATTTGAGAATTAATGTAATATTGGGATCTTGATGTATATCTTATCTATGTGATGCAATTTTAATGTTTGGAATGTATGTACTTTAAATTCTTAAGTAGTTAAGCATATGCTATGAAGGTATTTATGTTTATGTTATGGGGTTTAGATGTAACCTTAGTCTCGTGTCTTAGAGGATGTTGGCGATAGTTAGTGCACTTCTCATGTTTATGTTGCATTTAAAAAAAAATGTACGCTTTCGTAGTTATTGCAACTTCCTTTAGGGTTATGTGGCAGGGCATTACAAGATTCTTCTATTTTTCTATGTTATTATTTTTATTGTCTTCTTGGTTTCTTTTCATTACTTGTGTATTCATTTGTATTTCCCATTCTTGTTTATTTCCTTGTTTTGTATTTTCTTCTTATCAACTCTTACAAGCATTTATTTTCTTAACTCATTGTTGGTTTTTTCTTTTGTTATTTGTTTCTTTTATCTTTCTTTTTAGCTTTTTGTTTATTTATTTTCATTCTTATATATATACAATATTCTTAACATCTTATTTTCATTCTTATATATATATATATATGTGTGTGTGTGTGTGTGTGTGTGTGTATATATATATATATATATATACACACACACACACACACACACACAATCTTCTTAACATCTTATTTTCTATTTTATTCTTTCGTTTTTAATTGCTTGCTTTTCTATATTTTTGGTAATCTTCAATTTTTAAATTTTTAATATTGTGTTTGAAAGTTCCTTTGTATTTATTCTTTTTGGTTGAAATTTTTTCCTTTTTTTTCATGTTTTCTTATAGTTTATAGATTCTTTCTCTTTCTTCCTTTTTAAGGTCTCTTTTTTCATGTTCTTTCTCTCCTTTTTATATTTTTATGTTTTCTTTCCTTTTGGATATTATTTTTTCTTGAACCTTGTACATCCTTCCGCTTCCTTCCCCTCTCTCTTTTTATCTAGTGTTAGTCTTCAATCAACCATTTTTCTCCTCTTTCTCTCTACCATCTTGATGATGGATCACAGAGTGTGATCCGAAACGTTGATGCAAAAAACTCAACACAATCTAATCCAAAAAGATCTCTGAACTATAACATGGATTGTGGAAACTTGATATCATTAACCTTATATTACTAGTGACTAGCACAACAACCAATGACTAGCAAAAATCTATATATTTTTACATTTATAGTAGAATGGAATGCAATATAGTCATAGGCTAATATCTAGACTAGGTATCTAATACATCTATCCATTGATTATATTGTATATGTAGCATAATTGCCTAAACCTATTATTTACAATGTAGCATAAGGCCTCCCCTACCCTTACCCTATATAGATATTTCTAAATTAACACCTTCATAATCCTAATCTCATAGGGAGTATTCCATCTTTGAAATATTCATTACACCTTTTCCATTCACTAAACATAGATCCCTCCAAAACCTTTTAACACTAGAAATTGCTTTTATTTAGATCCTTCCTCTTGTTTCATCTTTTGAAACACTTTATACTTTTAGTTTACTTCAAAAATAGTAATATAGAATCAATGATAATTGTAGAATTATCTTGCATATTATTGAGCTTATTTACTTCGCAACTTTTTTCTTCTTCATGCTTACTATTAGAGATATATGCTACATGTAAAATTAGCTTTGTAGGTGTGAGGAAATCACTCTAAGATTAGAGATACATTATCCATAGGTTGTAACCTCTTCTCATTATACCATTAATATGTCATCCCAAAAGATTTAGTTATTTTTACTCGACATGAAATAAATAAATTATCAATACCAAAATAATTTATGCATATAAATACCAAATTTTCATAATCAATAGGTTGCTTGCATATGTTTTCTCCTTCTTTTAACAAAATTTATACTGAAAAACAAAAAGATAGATCCATCTCTACCATTATACATGCAAAATTGGGGTAATATTTTTAGCTTTAGATGAAAAAATAAATTTATGCAAATAATTTCCTTTGTTTTCTAAAGTAGATTGAATCCAAAAATATGGGGGAAGATTGGGTAGTCTTACCCAAATTGGTAGAACTAAAAAAAAATCATGTAAAGAATTGAAATATGCACACCAAGGTTTTGCATATATCAATGCATTTCCCCAAACCCAAAGGCCCTAAGCTAAATTACCATCTATGTCATCTTTAGAATAAAAAAATGAAAAAAAATATTGAGCATAAGGGAGAATCTTAGGTTACTATATATTATATGATTCCATACATTTCTTACTAATTCATTCAACTCCCTTAAGCTCAACCATAAATTATTGAACCTAAAAATAAGCACTAGATATACATAGTGATAGATTTGCATCTTTACATCTACCTTCATCTCCACCATCAATATGCTCTCCATAGTCTTTAGGATGTTCTAAAAAATTATTTCTAACCTATCTTTGCAGTGATAATAGCCCATGATTGCCAACAACATCACTTTCATTGTGCACAACTCATGTGCTTCCATCCATCCCCCTAGATTTTTTAATAAAAATTCTTCAAAATGACATTCTTCCTTAAGCCCATGTCATTCCACAAATTCTTCAAGATAGTTTCCTTGTTAGCTAGGGGATTGTAATGTCACACCATCATACTTCTTGTTAAAAATATTATTAGGGTTTTTTTCTAGCACTCCTATCTCCTCCATTCCTAGAATGAAGAGTAAATATTTTAAGCTAAATCATACTAATCTCAATTAGGTGAGTTGCAAATATATTTTTACAAGCTTCAAATATAATATTTTCTAGTAATTATTTATGAATAATTGCTTTATTATTTTATATAAGTTATAAAGAGAATAATTTAGAATATTAAAAAAATAGGTGGGTGGCAGAAGGAATGAGTCTAAGTGGGACCGGACCAAAAGAACAAGAAACAATAAAGCCACTAGGTGGCGAGAGCTATACCATTAGGGGGGATCATAGTTATCTAGATTATCACATATATTAGTGATAGTGGAACTATAGGTAATTAGTTCCCAAAAATGATAGCGCCTTCCTCTACTTAATCTTAATTTTTAGGTTGTTAGACACAAACATGAAAAACTACCACTTCCAGGTAAGAAACTTGATAGAATATGGCTAGCTAGGAATAATACACTCATGCAAGGAAGCTAATAGAAAGAAAGAAAGCTAAGACCAACCATGCAAAATATGGTCCTTATCTTTTCTAGAAGGAAATTGAGAACCATTTGATTGGGATCTATGATCTCTTCTTACGAGCTCGCTACATCCAAATTTGAGCCCACATGGAGTGACTCTAGTGGGATGTAGAGGGATATAACACTATGTCACCTAACTAATGGACATTGTTTTTGAAAAGTTAAACAGCATTTACGGGGTGTTGTACCCCACACAACGGGCCACTAGGGCCAAAAAAGGACTAAACATAACCAGAGAACATTACAGAAAAAGAGAAAAAAGCCAGAGACAGCCTAGTGACAGCACACCAATAGCCAAAAAATAGCTGACAAACCAGCAACAGGAGCAGCTAACTGGCCTCATCCCAGTTCTTGAAAAGGAGGTCAACCGCCTCATCACCAACCCATTCCTTATTCTCCTAGCTATTATTCCCTGCTAATTCCTCTTTTATGACATTAGATAGCGCACTAGTAACAAAGTGGCTCAATTTCATCGTGAATCGGGTCAAACCCCTGAATCTTTTATCCAAGGTGTTCAGTCTCTTCGCCAGCACTTCAGCATCTTCCCCAGCATCCCTAGTTTTTAGAAACGAACTAGGCTCATTCACCAATGGAGTGTGCAAGTCAGAAACATGGCCAGAAAACTTGTTGTCCATCGGAGTAGGCAGAGGCCTCTCACCCATCTCATCACTCTCATCTTCAGAATCATCTTCCTTATAGCCCTTGCTGTTAGACTGCTCCACCTTTGAGTCTTCAATTATTAATCTCCTTTTTATGTTCTTGGCCAACCTCCCCGATCTCCTCCTAACGCTTTCCCCACCACCGTTTCCTCTCCCAAGTCTTTCTCCACACCAACCTTGTCCTTGCCCTCCTTGACAGTCATGGCCGGCCCACATTTCTCCTTGCCTTTCTTCAGGTTAGTGACCTTTTCCATTGTGTCCACCTGGGTAGCCTTTAGCTCACAGAGCCCTTCCACCGCACTGGCATGAGCCATGCCTGATCCACCCTTAAGATTTTTGGTGGCCAAATTGGTTTTGAAACTCCCCACCACGACAGCCCGAGGAGGGCTCTTGGACTCAGCCGGGGAGGTATGGATCGAGGAGATGGGTTCAAGATTCTCGACACGGACAGTGATGGTTTTAGGTGGACAAAGAGCAAGATGGAAGTGGTACAAGCAAAGTATAAGCCCTTGGTGGAGTGGGAGAGGCAGGGGATCATCGGGATAATGGCTAGCTGCCACCTTACATTTCTCTATCGAGCTTTCCAGGTCCATAAGAAGGAAAAAAGGAAAGCTAAGCAACATTTTATGTCTGAGATGGTTAAGCAACGGGAAATGATAGAAAAAACAAGTTTTATACCTACCTTCCAGCGTCATGTATTTCATCAGAGCCAAGCAGACCATGTCCCATGGCTTAGGGAGCTCAGCTCTTTCAAACCCCGCCGGATTCCTGGCCGGAGTCTCCTTGCCTCTGAAGAACGCCTTAAGACTTTAGTGGTCTGGCTTTTTGGTGTGTTTAGGGTATTTCTTCCCTTCGCATCTCAAGCCCATGGCCTACGCAATGACTTCCTCACTAACTTCAAACGAAATCCAACTAATGGACATTGTTATATCGATCTAAAATTTCCTATATATGAGCAACTTCAAGTGTAAATTTCCCTACTTGCACCTAAGTTTGCATAACAATATTATAGAAAATCATATCTTTAGTGTAAAGTGATGAATGGGTATCAAATAAACTCATGCTAGAAATATCATGAAGACATTTATTGACAAATATAACTCAAAATATTAATCTCCTTCTAGTTTCACAAATTTTGTTGCTCCAACCATGAACTAAAATAGCGATCTAAAATTTCCTATATATGAGCAACTTCAAGTGTAAATTTCCCTACTTGCACCTAAATTTGCATAACAATATTATAGAAAATCATATCTTTAGTGTAAAGTGATGAATGGGTATCAAATAAACTCATGCTAGAAATATCATGAAGACATTTATTGACAAATATAGCTCAAAATATTAATCTCCTTCTAGTTTCACAAATTTTGTTGCTCCAACCATGAACTAAAATAGCATTGTTTGAAGTGTTAGAGTAACCTACTAGCCACTTGTTGGAAGTTGAAGATTGCATCAAATGGTTGTCATTAATGTCAATAGGTTGTCATTGATTTCAACACAGTATTGAATCTATGAGTTATTTATCAGAAGTTATTTCCTATCGAAGATGATCATTATAAGTGGTTTGGTGTGTTGGTTTTTAGGTCTGGTTTTTATCGTGAGACAAGCTATGATTATGATATTCCAAGATCTTGGCTAACTTAGCGTGTGCAATATTTTATGTGGACTAATTATGTCTTATGGATGTTGTGGTCGACATAAGAAGTGTGTTAACCTTATATAAGGCCAACCTAATTGAAAAATAAGATATACATATATATATGAGACTCTCTGAAAAGAAAAAGAGAGACATAAATAGAGACAGACAAAGAGTGTGATAGTAAGAAAGAGAAAGAGAAAGAGAGAGTGCAACAGAGAAGAGTAAGCGAAGCAGGCTAAGACAATAAAGTGTATGATAAAAATAGAATTATTGAGTGATTAATGAGATGCAATACTACCTATCTAGAGCTTCATCTAAAACTGAACTCAACACAAGAAAGGTGTAATCTATCAGTCCACTCTTTTGGTTGCAAGCCTTAACTCTTGTATTTTGGCAATTAGCCATCATTTGTATCTTTGTGGTAGTGAGCCCTCCGAGTTGTAGCCCCGTTGGACAGTGAGTCTGTTTTGTAGGCAACAAGTCTTTTCTCAGGTAGTGAACCTTTTTGTAATTGGTTTTGATATTCTCTATAGTGTGAGTTAATCCTCACCGTGGTTTTTCCCTCATTGGGTTTTTCATGTAAATCTGGTGTTATTGTGTTTGTGCATTGGAATTGAGTTTTTGTATTGGCATTTGATGATTAATCATTTAAGCAGTTCATGTATGAGTTTTGGTAATTGAATTGAAGGTTATAATCTATAACAATTGATTCACCCCCCCTCTCAGTTGTCCTATTAAACAATTGGTATCAAAGCTTGGTCCTTTGGAATAAGTTTAACAACTTGAAGGAGATCTTGGCAGGTTGAACTAAATGATGAAGGGATCTGACTAAGATGAAGAATTAAGAATAGAAACTTCAAATTTTGAAAATGAAGATCTGAAAAAAAATGTCAAGCAAGTAGATGAATGCATTTAGAAACTAAGAAATCATATCTGAAAGTTCAAGTTGAAACATAAAGAAGTTTACCAAGAACTAAAAGAAGCAAAGGAGACTGTTGAAAATCTAAGGATGAAACTTGAAGAAAGTAAAAGAGTGGAAGAGACTTTGAAATTAGAAATTGAATAAAGAAAGGTAGAGGAAGGAAGCCTAGAAGAAATTATCAATCAAAAGACATAAAATGTGATATGATTGAACAAGAAGTAGTAACCCTTAAAGTTGATCTAGAAAAAGAGAAAGCTCGTGAAGAAAGGTTCAAGACAAGCTCTACAATGCTTGATGAAATAATTTCATCTCAGAAACCTGCAAAAGATAAAGGGGTTCTAGGACTTGAAGAAGGACAAAGTTCAAGGACTAATCCAATTTTCAACAAAGTAGACAATCAAATGAAATTTCAAGGTAATACTTGTCAAGGTAAGAATTGAAGGATCGATATCGAAAGAATACCCATCCAAAAACCTAATGCTCAAAGGTACCCATATTTTAATGGATTTTATTTCTCATGCAATAAATTTGGACATAAAGCAACTGAATGTAGAAGTAGGATGAAATATAATAGAATGAGTCAAAATGTTGGATTCCTTGCTGGAAAATGTTATAGTTGCAACAAGTTTGGACATAGAGCTACCAAATGTAGAAACCATATGATGATAAACATATTTGATACAAATAGAAGAATTCAATCGTTTCAAGGCTACTGTTACACATGTAATATCTTTGGATACAAGGCTAATCAATGTAGAATAAAGGAAAAATAAAATTTATTTGATCTTGGATATGTTATGTGCTACACTTGCAACAAACTAGGACATATCTCTAAATTTTTTAGAAGCAAAGTTGGGAAGAAACCAAATCCAGAACAAAAAAACAAAACTATGAACAAGGTAGATCTAGAAGAAGTAAGGAGAGAAATGGAAAAAAAATGGAGAAAGAAGGAAGAACCTGAGAACAAGGATGAATCTAATGACCCTTTATCTGCATACGGTGTAGATAGCTCTTCTAAGGATTAAACCCAATAATGGTTTCAGGGGGAGCATTCATAGAAAAATATAGAAAACCCCTGATATATGAGGTGTCATGTGAAGACACATGGATATGTGATGTGAATCTCTATTTTGAAGGTGTTGAAGAAAATTCTGGTAGAAAAGATGCAAATCAAGAATTTTACGGAGCCCTTCTTGGGTCACTGTGTTTCTCAAGGATAGTTGTCAATTTAAAAGCTGAAAAAGCAATAAATGCAAAGTTGATTTGGTAACTTTGGCAAAAGGAGGTATTGAAAAAATAAATTATAGATGATGATGTCACAAGCAATAAATTAACTTTTATGATGAAACCCTAAAAGTGAAAAATTAAATAAGGAAGATTGAGTAGTCATTTTTCATTATGAAGTGAATGGGCTAAGGAATAAAGAGCAACTGAGAAATAAAGAGTTAGGGTTATTGGAAAGTGAAAGTATGGAGAACAAGGATGAAACAATGGAGTCAAAGGAAATGGTGGTATTTAATTCGTGCAACAATGAATTGCATAAATTGAGTAAGTTTCAAATTGATGAATTTGATCATGAAAAGATTCAAAATTTGGAGACTTCTCTTTCAGTTGACCAAATGCAAATGATCAAGAATTTAGTTCACATGGGTTTAGAAATTTGGAGTGAATATCCATATTTTTTGGATGTGGATATTGTTCGAATTATCCTAAGCAAAATTCAAGGTGATCAGATGATCTTCGACAAACCCTATGAGATCACGAAGGAAGCAATTGCAACAATAACAGGATTATGCAATAATGGACCCGTTCTAGTCAAGAAGTCAGTAAAGAACAAGGAGGTTGAAGCCTAATTGGGGTAACGGGAGATCAAAGGGAACTTATAATTCACACTATAATTGACCCGGTGATAAGGTATACGATATAATGTATTTCATATAAGATTTATTTCAGAAATAAGGAAGGCTCTACTTCGACGATTGTCATTTATATTGCACATCAAATGGTTGAGAAGAAAGATGATTTCGATTTGTGTGAGTTACTGAGGAATCAATTAATGGAGAATATAGCTATGACAAATAATGACAATTGCCCTTTTCATTTTGGATCTTTGGTTATATGTTTGATGATGCATTTTCTAAAATCGTTACCATTGAAAGAGAATGTTGTGTGGAAGTCAGTTATACCAGTTGGGAAGCAGGTCTACCGATATCTGGAATGTCTAGTAGAAAAGGAAAAGATTTGTAAAGTATACTTTGAAAAAAAAATGTATGGAGTTCTAGCATGATTTCTAGTCTGATTGGGATGTCTAAAGCAAGATCCTCCTCTTAAAAGAGGAAATCAAGAAGAATTATCTCAAGTTCTCCTTTGAAAATAAAGAAGCTGAATTCAGAGGAAAAGGAAGAAGAAAAAGAAGAAAATATTAGAGAAGCAATTGATTCGGCATCAACTAATGATGATGAAGAAGACTTTACTAAGGAGAAGGTGTTGAAGATTCTTGAGCAATCTGGTGGATTGAAGAAGATTGGAGATGTAAGGTTGTCATGACCATCATATGAATAGGATGAGATTACAAATGCCCTAGCTACTTACATAATTAATAATGATATTAACCTAAGTGATGTGACAAATTCTTTACTAGAAGTATTGATTGAGCATATTGAAGAAAGACTAAAGGCATAGTCACCTAGTGAAACAACAAAAAAAGATGAGATTCAATTAGCCATGGAAGAAAGATGTCAAAATGCACAGAAGAGATTGACTGAGAGAATTTAAATGAATTGAAAACCTACATCAAGAGTGTAAACAGTGTGTATAGGTATTTTATTTGGTGGCCTACTGCTATTGGAAACTACAGAGCAAAAATCGATGCTATTGAGCTTGAACTAAATTCTATTGGAAAAACATATGATATCCTTAATGACAAGGATGAAACAAAAAAGAAAAGGATCAATTCCTTACAATATGAACTTGCAATCATTGTGGTACAGAGGGATGGTATTGTGAAGAACTTTTGGAAAGTTAAAGAGATAATTGAGTTGAGATTGGAACAAATTTTTGGTCTCTTGGTGGAAGCTGAGAATAATGCACAAAATATCACTATTCTGGATACTCTTCTAGAAACAATTGATTTAATAGAAAAGAACAACAATATTTGTTTAAAAATCAGGTTGGCAGTCAATTCCTGGAAGACATGTCTTCCAAAATTGAAAGAAAAATACAAGGAAATATTTTAAGGGAAGAAGGATTGAGGTAAAGAACCATTTTTCAACATCTTTTTTTAAGACCATTTTTGTAAAAAAATAGAAGTAAGGGGGAGATAGATCTTTTTTTTGCCACTGATGTCAAAGGGAGAGAGGAAACATGTGAAAAGAATAAAAATAATTTCATCTCATCAAAAGAATTACAAAGTTTGTTGTTGTTGGCCTTTCACATCTTGTGTTGCCATCAATGACAAAGGGCAAGATAGTTGGAAGTTGAAGTTTGCATCAAATGGTTGTCATTAATGTCAATAGGTTGTCATTGATGTCAACACAGTACTGAATGTATGAGTTTTTTACTAGAAGTTATTTCCTATCGAAGATGGCCATTATAAGTGGTCTGATGTGTTGGTTTTTAGGTCCAATTTCTACCATGAGACAAGCTATGATTCAAATATTTAAAGATCTTAGCTGAATTAGTGTGTGCAATATTTTATGTGGACTAATCATATCTTTATGGATGTTGTGGCCGACATAAGAAGTGTGTTAACCTTAAATTTAAGGCCAACCTAATTGACAAATAAGACATACATATACATATATGAGACTCTCTGAAAAGAAAAGAGAGACACGGATAGAGACAAACAAATAGTGTGATAGTAAGAAAGAGAAAGAGAGAGTGTAACAAAGCAGAGTAAGCGAAGCAAGCTAAGACAATAAATTGTATGATCAAAATAGAATTATTGAGTGATTACTGATATGTAGTACTACCTATATGGAGCTTCATCTGGAACCAAACTCAACACAAGAAATTTGTAATCTGTCAGTTCAATCTTTTGGCTGTAAGCCTTAACTCTTGTATTCTGGTAGTTAGCCATCTTTTGTATATTTGTGGCAGTGAGCCCTCCGGGTTGTAGCCCTATTGGATAGTGAGTCCTTTTTGCAGGCAGTGAGCCTTTTTGTAATTGCTTTTGATATTCTCTATAGTGTGAGTTAATCCTCATTGGGTTTTCCACGTAAATCTAGTGTTATTGTGTTTGTGCATTGGATTTGAGTTTTTGCATTTGCATTTGATGATTAATCATTTAAGTAGTTTATGTACTAGTTTTGGTAATTGAATTGAAGGTTATAATCTATGACAAATAATTCACCCCCCCACTCTGAATTTTCCTATTCAACACCACATAGATCATTGAAACCAATAGGAACCAAACCCCTAAATGAAAGATAAGATTAGATAAAATAGAACCACTAGCAGGTAGGGGAAGTGAGAATTAAATAATGGTACATGCAAATCCTTCAAAAATTTGATTTCCCACATCATAGTCATTATTTGAATCAATGATCTATGTATAAAAAAATCTCTATATATTTTTGCACGAGCTTGGAAAAACTTAAAAAAATCTCTAATACATTTGTTACAATCAAAGACATTAGATTTCCACAATCCATATTAATGATAATATGTTTTTCTTGATGCAAACAATTCATATGCAATTTAATATAAAAAATCATATTATTTGTTACATTTTTTAGAATTAATGGATTGAGAATTTGAGAGAAAGAACGAGAAAGCCACATATAAAATCTATGACAAATATTCCTAGAATTGCCTATAGGAATGCAAGGAAGCTTTCCCATATAACCTCAATAAATTTTAGCATTGAAGAAACCTCTAAATCTAATTCTTAATTTGTTGAGATGGCTATCGAAACCAACTATTTCATTAAAGTATTATAGGCACAATTAATCTTGGTAGGTGAAAATTCATATTGACTAGAACTTAAGTGTTCAACATTATTGGTAGGAAAGCAACTTCAAATTTGAAGGGGAGTGAGAAAGTTCATCTAAAGTGAAGCTAGGTGGGGATTTGATATGGAAGTAAAGTTTCTAGAAAAAGTGAAGTTGTTAGCTGAAGTGAAGTGAAAGAGTGTAGTTCACCAGGGAGTTGACATCCTACATAAAGGAGTTAAGCAGAAAAGATGAAGTGAACTAAATTTGGGCGAGAAAAGAAAAAAGAAGGTGGGGAGAAACACATAAATTGGAGTGTAGTTAGGAACTATAGCAAGGGGGAAATCCCACCTAAGGTTAGAAATGAATGGAAAAACACTCAAAAACTAGATTCTTGGATTTTCAAAGGGGTTAAGTTAAGGCACTAGACAAGAATAGTTACAAAAATTATTATAAGGTAAGCCCATATAAGGTATCTTAGATCAATTATTAATGAGGGATATCCAAGGGTTATGATACACAAAAAGAAAGGACTCAAGAAAAAAATAACACCATAAATTTGATTCTCAATAGTGGCTTTAGTTGGGGATGTGTGCCTCTTGTAGGCATAATGAGAACTTGGATATTTTAGAATTAGACCAAAAGGGTGTAGAAGCTGATAATCCAACCTCACATATCCCAATGAACACCTACAAGAAAATAACCTGTCACCAAAGGAGATCAAGAGACACAAGAATGTTGCTCTGCAAACATGAAGCAAAAGATGCATTACCCGAGAAGTGAATAATTAGAAAGAGATCAATCCTTAAGAAAAGAGATCGAAACTTAAAGTGAAAACCCTAGGATGAAGATTAAATTAGCATGTTACAAGTGTCAAGATCATAATGAATGAGACAAAATGACTAATTTAGAAATGCAAAATAAAGATTCCTAAGTTTAACTTAAGTGAAATAAAGTAAAGGTGACTTAATTAATTAATCAACATGATTAAATTAATCAAGTAAACAACCTATTACTCTAACACCCCCCTTAAGATGAACTTAGGGAGAAGCTAAAAAACTAAGGATAGATTCATGAAAGTAAAGATGGGTCCCGACAAACAAGGCCTGATGAGGTACCCATGTATAAATGTAAAAGATCTCTCACAATAGGAGAAAAAGATAAAACCTCATGGGAAAAAAATCTTCTCCAAAAGAGAGAAATACATGTGAAGGTCTAAGAAGCCTCCAAACAAGAATGAAGGACGAAGAAGCCTCCAATCAAGAAGAAATTGTCCCCAAAGATAGGAACAAAGGATGAACACAATTGAAGCATGAAGAAGCTGCAAACACCGTCATAGAATACTATTGAAATGTTGAAACAAAAACCTCCTCTAAAATAGATGATGATCAGGATTAAGAAGACAAGAATCTACATGAAATCCCTTAATGACACTACTCTAATCTAATGGCAAACCAAGGCAAAACATCTGGAACTCGAAGATAAAGATGGCAAAAGTACAAATAGTCTAAAGAACTGATCATGTGAAAATGGAAGGTTGCCTCCAGAAATAGAAATGCAAGAGTGTCCATATGGTAAGTGCTCCATCTCATTGAAATGCATGGGTAACCAGCCGCTACATCCGCCTAGTACATAGGAACAAATATTGTATACATAGCTCACTCCAACGCGAAACCAAGGAAGCATTAGTACCAATAGTAGAAACATCCCCATAATGTTGAAAAGGGAGAGGTGTGATAGGTACATTGAAAATAAATGTCAGAAAGAAGTGCATGAAGAAGAACCAAGAATATTTGAATGTGCAAACATGAAATTACCCACATATAAAGGGTGTGAAAACAAAAGTCACACACGCATGAGGTTGTTGTCATGGAAGGGACACTCACTTGAGAAAGGTATGATTGCAAACAAAGGAAAAACATCAAACCACCCCATGGCACTTTATAACATAGTGTGAGTAAAATAAGGCACAAAGTGATATGCAAGAATCTCAATACTACACATACAAAGTTGAGGCACTTTATTTCAATGTGTTTATAGATGAAAAAGACATGCAATGTGAGCGAATAAGGTCCAAAAAGGACTACAACTGAGAATAAGGATTTCTAGAAAAACCAAAAATCAAATATGGAAACCACCTAAACCACTACGAAGAGCTCAGAACCAACTTTTTGACGATATCTCATTTGCCTATTTTCGACATCGTATGCAAAAGTTATGCAAAAAACACTTAAGGCAACTCTCGAAAAAAAGATCTGAATTTGACTGGAAATAATAGGGACCTAAGAAAGAATCTCCAAAAAATAACTGCACCACTGGAAAGTAGTCTGAATCCTCTTTTTGACGATATCTCGTTTGCCCGATTTTGAGATCATGGGCAAAAGTTATTACCTCTAGAAGTAAATAACTCCCAAAGTGCAAAAACACAGTCAGCTGCATTAAATTTGACAGCCATATGGCTGTCACAATAAAACTACAAGCCTAAATTTGATGGCCAAATGGCCGTCACCTAATTTTCACAATTCAACTTATTGAAAAAAAATTATTTAAAAAAAATATATATAATTTTTTACAAATAATATTTAAAAAAAAAAAATTAATAAAAGAAATTGTGCTAGCGGTTTTGAAAGCCGTCGGCCAACGATTTAAGCCGTTGCCGGTGACATTAAGGCCGTCGGCAGATGTCATTAATGGGCTTGCAAGGCCTGCCGTAGCAAGTACCTTGCGGGTACCATCAATTAAAGAACCCCTTTTAAAAAAATAAATAAATTTGTTTTAAAAAACTTTTGCTATTTTTAAAAAAAAGTAATGATTTTTTTTTTTTTAAATTGCAAGTTAAAAAAATATTTTTAAAAACTTGATTTTTTTTATTTTTCGTGCCCTAGACAAAAGATTTTTCTTGATCCGCGTGCAGACGGTCGTACGGGGCCGTATAGGCAAAAAAAATTCCCTAAAAAATCAACTACTCGGATTTCGACGATTTCACAGTTGATCTTAGGGTTTTTGGCCACTACAAAGGCAATGGTGAGGTCCATTTGGGCTCAAAACGCCCCAAAATTGCAGGTATTGTCTAGATCTAGGAAAAACACCAAATCTTCAAACCCTCACAAATTTGACAAACGAAAACCAAATTTGACAAAACAAAGGTCAATCTTGACTATTTCGGTTGCTCTAATTTAATGGAGTGGTTTGATTTGACCCTAGATGCATTAAAAAACTGCTTCAAGGCAAGATCTCACGAAAAAGGATTAAGAAGCTTGCAGATCTGGAGCTTTTATACCATGTAGAAGTTGATAATCCAACCTCACAGATCCCAATGAACACCTACAAACAAATAACCTATCACCAAAGGAGATCAAGAGACACAAGAATCTTGCTCTACAAACATGAAGCAAAAGATGCATTACCCGAGAAGTGAATAATTACAAAGAGATCAATCCTTAAGAAAGGAGATCGAAACCTAAAGTGAAAACCCTAGGATGATGATTAAATTAGCATGTGAAAAGTGTCAAGATCATAATGAATGAGACAACATGACTAATTTAATAATATAGAATAAAGATTCCTAAGTTTAGCTTAAGTGAAATAAAGTAAAGGTGACTTAATTAATTAATCAACATAATTAAATTAATCAAGTAAACAACCTATTACTCTAACAAAGGGGACCTAATAGGTAAATAAGTTTTGTGATGTAACCTTCACAAACTTACCATCCTAATCTCTCACTATACATCATGCCTCATAGATTCTTAAATTTCCATGACAAGCTCCATTGAAATTTAACTTCAAAAGGCCAAAACAAGAGGGAATAAACTTTACCAAGAAATAATATGCCCAAATGCAACAATTCCTTACATTTAAATATAAAATAATAACTTTATTATTTTTATTAATTTGTAGAATACTAATACAATTTCACTAAAAATAAAATATTTTATATAAAAATGGAAGTCTTAATGATATATAATATCATTAACATAAACGTATTTTTTCATGTTAATTCTAGTAATTAATTTTAAAAATATTTTCTCCACTAAATCTTTAAAAATATTTTCAAAAAAATTGAAATATTTAGCAAAAAGTTTAGCATTTTACACCAAAAATATGTTGAGATTGGAGCTGACAAGCACTAAATAAAATATGTGTTAAAATTGGCTTAAACACCACACACAACCTTAAGTTGACATCAACTAAGTTGTTTTTGATAAGGTAAGCAACATTTACAGGGTGTTCTACCCCTAACACAACGAGCCACAAGGGCCAAAAAGATCAATCCAAAAAACATAGAAACTAGCCAAAAAACAAAACACAGACCACAAACTAACAACAGATAGCCAAAACACAGACAAAAAAACACCTAATTGGCATTATCCTAGTTCTTTGACAGGAGATCCACAGCATCGTCCCTGACCCATTCTTGATTCTCGTTAGCATTCTTCCCTTCCAACTCATCTTTTATTACCGCAGACAGAGTGCTGGTGACAAAGTGGACCAACTTCATAGTGAAGCGGGTCAAGCCACAAAATCTCTTATCCAATTTGTCCATTCTCTCCTTCAACACACGACGCTCCTCCTCATCATCAACAACCTTCACATTCTCAATATGTTCAACATCCAGTGGGTGTGAGGACTAGTAAATCGAGTTCTCTTTTTTCTCTTTACTATTATCAAGAATGGTGTGGGGCCCTTTCGCATACTCCTCCTCCTCCTCCTCCTCGGACATCTCATCATCCTTATAGTCTTTGGTGTTTGACCGCTCCTCCACTAAGTCCAAATCCACCTGCCTTTTTTTGTTATTTTTGGCCAATCTCCTAGAACTCTAGATGATGGTCTCACCTCCAGTCACAACCATCGCATCCACCACCATGTCACCATTAGAATCCTTCCCCACAACATTTTTACCTCTGCTATCTTTCGCTGGAGGCTCCATTAAATATTTCCTGTCATCTTTGCCTTTCTTCTTCAAGGTGGGTTTGTAAGCAGTTTTGGTCGAGGTCGCCTTGAGGTCACACAGACTGGCCGCAACACTCATCTGGGAATTTCTCGCATTCCCCTTGAGTTTTTTTGCGATAGGCTTGGGCTTTGGAGTATTAGTAGCATCCATGCGAGGTTTTCGAATGGGGCCTTTGGCATCGATCGGGGAAATATTTGTAGCAATAAGAGGTTCGATTTCCTCCACATGGACAACAAATATGGGCTTAGGTGGGCATAAAGCAAGATGGAAATGATAGAGTCTCATAATGAGATCTTGGTCAAGTGGCAGAGGAGGGGTATTATCAGGGTTAAGGCTAGCAACTTCTATGCATTTTTCTATAGAGCTTTCTAAATCCATAAGCAGGAAGAAGGGAAATATTAACAAAACTTTATGCCTAAGGTGATTCAATAAAGGGAAATGGTAGAAAAAGTAGGTTTTGTATCTACCTTCAAGAGTCACGTACTTCATGAGGGCCAGACAGACTTGGTCCCATGGCTACGGAAGGGCCTCTTGCTCGAAACTCGACTGGTTACAGATCGACTTATCATTCCCCACAAAAAACACATTCATGTTGTCATTATCTTGGGTCTTGGTATGTTTCAAATACTTTTTCCCATTACTCTGTAGCCCCGTTGCTTGTGCAATAATTTCTTCATTCGCCTCAAAAGAAATCCTGCCCAGAGTCATTCTCTGGTCCTTCCAATAGTTGGCAAAATGTGCACACAAATTAGGGTTGTGACCCACAAGACTCTCCATCAGGGGAGCCAAGCCACCTTCGACACAAATATGCCACACCAACGGATTTTTGTAGAATTCACTGCAGTTGTTAGGCTCAGTCCACACACGATCACCACCTATAATGCATTTCTACACCAGAAAAAACTAGAGAAATTGTAAAAGCAAAAGGTTAGAATTACTAATTAAACAAAGGGTTTCCCACACAAAATGGATATTAGCCGAATAAAGCAGCGTTGGTTAATCAAGGCAATGTGCAAGACACACGCATGAAGAGGAAAATCTCTTAACTCAATCTTAGTTGTATCATAAAAGGGAATCTTCAAGTGATTGCGACTAGGAAGCAGGACATGATGGAAAAGCAAGTTTTATCAGCCACGTTGTCCATACACAAAAAGCTAGGCAGGATGGTCATGGGGCCAAATTTAGTAATAACAAGCAATTCGAGTTTGAGACACAAAGAATATAAAATAGTGGAGATGGAAAAGCCAAAAAGGAGCTTTCCCTCATAATGAGCCGTCACATCAAAGTTTAAATCAATGAACTTAAGGAAGAAATTATAGTTTAATGCAATCCCCAAAAGGAGATATCGTAAGGTACGACCCTGCAAAGTCTTAATCACGAAGTACTCGCCATACTTCCTTATAATGCCATCTTTATTAAACATGAGATTAGTGTCAAAATTCAAATCGTGCCACTTGTAGGACATCTCAGCTTTCATGCCCGTCCACCTAGCCCAAAGTACAAGCATGTGGACACCCCATAAAACCCCCAGAATCATATATTTGGTAATCATCATATCAAGTAAGGGTTGTTTTCTTTCAAGACTAAGTCTTGAATTCTTGGTGGTAAGTTCCCCAAATTGTGCCAACATTTAGAGCAATTCCAAAAGGTGCCAAAGTCGGCTAAGGCATCAACCACTTGATTTCCCTCCTGATAAATGTGGGTAATATTCCTCAATCTTAGCTTAGACATAAAGAGCCTTATGTCCAATAAAATATCCTTCATACTCCATCCAAGTAATCTACCAAAGTTAACAACATCAATAATGGACTTAGAGTCACCTTCAATGTGAAGGTTCTCTATCCCTAAAGAAACAACAATTTGAAGGCCCTTGAGCAGCGCACGAGCTTCCGCAATCATAGAAGATTGGAAACCAATTCCCCTAGAATAATCGGCCACAAGATCACCTCTAGAATCTTTGATCACACCTCCTATACTAGCTCTACCCGGGTTGCCTTTAGCAGACCCATCAAAGTTGAGTTTAAACCAACCTCTATCTGAGGGTTCCCAGATAGTGTTACTCCTACCCAGGGATCTGGAGTTGTCATAGGAGCTTGCATCCAAATTTTGATGTCAAACCTTAGCCATTTTAATCACTCTCAGTGGGTCCCTTATCCGGATTTTTCCCATTGAAGAGGAAGATGTTTTCCTCTATAAGACGAGCACCTATACCGAAGACCTCCTTAAGACACCTCTCAGTATCCCTGAAAATCATGTTGATCCTCTTTTTCCATAAGCACAAACAAATAATGGGAGGGACTTGGTTCCAAATTTCTCCAGGCAAGGGGTGAATATACAAACCAAACCAGCTCAAAATAAAGGAGTTAATATCCTTACACATGGTCCATTGTGTGCCCAATATTTCCATAGCCATACTCCAAACTTCAACAACAAACGGGCAATGTAACAGTAAGTGGTCAACATATTCATCACTGCATTTGCATAAGAAACATCTATTGGGGATATGAAATCCTCTTTTCCTCAAATTGTCCTAAGTAAGAATCCTATTGTGACAAGCGGTCCACCAAAAGAAGTTGAATTTTGGGATCATATGTTGGTTCCATAACTTCTTCCAAAGGTCAATGGCAACACCCTGGTTTGTCAGCAGATTGTATGCCGATTTGACACACAAATCACCCTCCTTATCATAAGTCCGAAAAAAATCATCCCCCAAGAATGATGAGGGAAGTCTAGTAAAGGAAAGTAAATCTTGTAGAGACTTAGCAAGGTGACATAGATCCTGGGAGAAAGGGCAGCAAAGGGCCAAATCATTCCACTTTGTAGCCCCAGGAGGCCCAAGAACATAGTCCCTGATGTGGACACCGAAGAATCCTTGAGCCAGCCTCTTGAGATTCCTAAATTCAGAAATTTCTAGAGGGGTGTCAAGTAACTAGGGATCTTCCCAGAATATGATCTTACTACCATTACCAATCTTCCATTTTATCCCACTCCTGAGGAGACCCTGCAAGTTGCAAATGCTTCTCCAGGCCAAAGAACCTTGAGGATGAACCTCAGATTGGCAACTAAACAAAGGCCTGTTTTGAAGATATTTAGCATTCATGATTTTACACCAATCCTTTGTGTTCCTAAGATGGTCCCAACCCACCTTGGCCATCAAGGCCTTGTTAGTGTTGGAGACAATCTTGATCCCAAGACCACCACAATGTTTAGGCTGACAGACTTTTTCCCATTTTACCAAGGAAAATTTCTTCTTGTCCTCGGTCCCAGACCAGATGAAGTTTCTTTGAATTTTCTCAAATTTCTTAGCTATATACCTAGGAATCTTGAATATTGAGAGAAATTAAATCGGTATACCTTGAAGAGCAGCAAAAAGGAGTTGAAGTTTACCAACATGGCTAAGAATGGAGCGTTTCCACCCAGCCAATTTCCTTTGGATAACCGAGTTCCAAAAGTCAGGAGTGACCTCCTTAATAGTGAGGGGGAGCCCAAGGTAAGCTGAAGGAAGAGCCCCACTCATACAACCAAACACAAAAATCACCCTAGCTTGCAGGTTAGGAGTGTTGTTAAAGAAGTAAATCATGCTTTTTTTGTAGTTAATACATTGTCCAGAGCAGGCAACGTAGTTTTTCGACAATTTTTCCATTTCCTAGCTTCGATCATAGAGGATTTTCCAAATAGGAAGGTATCATCCACAAATTGTTGTATCACAATCGGATCTAAAGAAGAGGCAACTTTGATTCCCTTTATAGAACCATCTGACAATAGACTATCAAAGTTCTCACTCAACACATCTGCAATCAAGATAAATAAATAGGGCGAGAGGGGATCACCCTGTCTGATCCCTCTACCAGCAGAGAAAAACCCAAAGGGTGCCCCATTAACCAGAACAGAGTACTTGACCGTTGTAACACATTCCATTATGATTTTGACCACAGATTGGTCAAAACCAAACTTGATTAAGACTTTACGGATGAAGTCCTAGATAACCTTATCATAGGCTTTTGATATATCTAATTTGAGGGCCACCATCCCCGCATAGTTGCATCTGTCCATAGAATTTAGTTATCTGGGAATTTAGGGATGAAGTCCCAGATAACCTTAACATAGGCTTTTGATATATCTAAGTTGTTTCTATACATCTTATCACTTATTTTCATACATTTCCATCAAATGTTGACATAACTTGGGGTAAACCGAATTTTGTGTTAGACCCAATAAATCTTAAATTCTAAATTATTTTTCTTTACATTTACTGCTAATTCTTACACTAGTCATAGATTTTGGTATAATGAGTAAAAATTGATATAAATAAAGAAAATAAATTTTAAGATCTTAATTAACTCACTTTTGATAGAAAGTAAAATTATTTTTAATATTCTTAAAAAATTTAGAATGTGACTGAAAAATCAAAGATCTTATTCTTTTATTAAAAAATTATCATTTGTTCTATTTAAACATAAAGATGTTAGTTTAAAAATTGTATAATTTTTTTAAAATTAAAAAATAAGTTGCAAGTTGTATAGCTTAATTGATAAGTAAACACCAATAAAATATTCAAAAGAAAACTAATTTAAAAGATTAAAAATTTAAAAATAGAAGATTAGACACATTGACATCAAAATTTTCTATTGAACAATGATAAAATATATTTACAAATTTTTGTAATCACTCATCTTCTTGAAATTTTCAACTAATAAAATTTGATTGATTTTATTTTAAATATAATCACCCAATAAAATAATTAAGTAATCAAATATATTTAATATTATGAGACTAAATTTTAACTAACATGATAATATATTCTATCATTTTTGGTTTCTATGCATAATCATCTATTATTTTAGTAATTTATACATGATTATCTTCCTTTCTTTGTCTGATGCGCTTCTCTACCTTTAGCCAAGAGTCGGCCTGGAACTATAACTCCCACCTAAGACAAATAGGATGGTGGGATTGGTTATTATTCATTGTGGGGTAGGTTTCAACCATTCATTCCTTGGTAGAGGGCTTCTACCTATTAAGATCAATTTAACTTGGAGGGCACTTCATTGGTAAGCAGAGCGAGCACTGGCACAGGGTAAGCAGAGCTAGACAAGGGGCATAGGTGCGGGCACTGGCACACCAGTCTAAGTCTCCACGCCTTCATTCAACAATCCAAATTCATGGCAGGGTAAATAAAACAAATGGGGTTTTCCACGAGGCAACCAAGGGACCCACTTTAGTCGGGCGGGCCCTAAACCTGGGCTTCAGGGTTTTTGTTAATCGTGATTGGAAGGAAAACGGTGGCAGAGGGTCTAGGGAGCACAAAGCACAAAGCAACTCGAGGGACAAGGAAGCAACTGACAAGTTTGTGGGTCCAAGGCTACAACCCGATAGAGACAGGTTTGATCCACACTGTCACTACTTTTTTATCATCATTTTTTTTTGGCGACCTCTCTGTTTTCTCTCACAAACTTGGGAAAACCAAAAATATTCAATGCACAATGGTTAAACAAAGGGGTTTGGGGGATAACTTAACCCTAGTGGACTAGGGGTCCATGGTAGAGCAGATCTAATCATTGAAAGAAAATAAACATCCTAAACCCTTGAAGATTGTGGAATGTGTGGTGAACAATTTTAAAACTTTTAGGGGGCCCCATGCACAGCTAGCTGGCCCGGTAGCTAGTTTCATGTACCCAGAATATATGGGTTGTCTTTGGGTTCATACCTTACATCTCAAAAACGGGCTTGCAACTCCTTACAACAACAATCATGGAGGGGATATTGTAGGAGCTTGAAACCCATGCACATCAAAGCCCTCAAAGGCATGCTTTGAGGATACAGTGGACAAGCCAATTTTCATAAATCCTAAACAGTATAAAGGGATCCTAAGGTGTAGGCAGGCTTGAAAGGTGAGACAAACTCAAAAGAAAAAATTCACTATGATATTATCGAAAGTTATCAGCAGGGGAGTACAGTTGTCCAATAATTTTTTTCAAACTGGAGAAAAGAAAAGTAAGCAAGATAAGAATAGAGAAAATGTAAATCTGATAGAAAATCTGAAGGACTCAGAATCAAGGGTGAACATAACATAAGTGCAGGATACAAGAAAAGTCATTGGGGTAGAAATGCCTCATGAAAATAAAGATGTTTACAGCCCTACGTCCACTCCTTTAATGTGGTCATCAGAGTTGTATGTGGAGGAGCTCATGAGCATGAAAAGGAGGCTTGAAATTTTAGAAACGAATGGGTTGTGTGAGGACAACAGCATAAAAGAGGCTACTACAGAGTCCTGGTGCAAAATGGAAAGAGAAAATAAGGTGCTCAAGGAACAAATCTTGAGCTTACAGAGTAACATGGAAAGTGGATAGCAGGAGCTGGCTGCATTAAAACAAGAATTAGACCACCTAAAGGTAGCCAATATTAAGAAAAGAGAATTGGCAAAGGGAGAAGACACAACACAAATAAAGGAATTACAATCAGCTTTGATAGACATAGAATTGAAAGAAAGCCAATTGAAAAACTGCATAGAAGAGGCCAAATCATTGCCACAAGTTGTAAGAGGATCATCAAACAAACAAAAATAAATCATAGAAAAGTAATTCCAGGTGCAAATAAGAGAAGAAAAGGACAAACAAAGTAAGGCAACAAATATCATTATCAAAGGCCTAAAGGACTTTGGTGAGAAGGAGAGAACCGACATTTTAGCAAGAGACTTCCTCAAAGACCAATTGAAGTGGACGGGGCCTATTCAGCAAGAAAATCGGATTGGAAGGAGAATAGAGGGAGGAAGGGATAGACATGTTAGAATTGTCATGAGGAATATAGAAGACAAGAACACAATTCTAAAGAATAGGGGATTACTCAAAGGTACACACATCTACCTAGATGAGGATCTGACCTTTGCCCAACAAGAAGCACAAAGGAAAGAATGGGAGAAAGTGAAAACAACAAGGAGTGAAGGAAAGTGGGCATGGCTAAAAAATGGGACAACTCAAATTAGCGATCGTTTAGCAAACAAGAAATAGGGATTAGGGGCCCCACAAGAGATTTTGCATATAGTAAGTTGGAATTGTAGAGGTTACCCATGGAGATGAGGACCTGGTTTGGGGCCCATAGTTGAAGGGAAAGACATTATTATTCTCATCAAGACACACAAACATGATGGCTGCAAAGTTCCAGCGTTTGGAGGTTACAAGAAAATTTCAGTGTGGAACAAAGGAAGCGAAACAGGCAAAGGTCATGGAGGTGTAACAATTTTAATCAAAGAGCTCTGGGATGGTATTGTAAAAGTCGAGAAAGAAGAACCAAATAAACAATACATATGGCTTCAGATAATAGGGAATGAGGTCATTTTTAGATTGGTTGCTTGCTATTTTGCACCACAGAATTCAAAGTTCTATAAAAGGAGAAGGTTAGATAGTCAAGATCCGTATGCCACATTAAAAAAAGACATTTCTATATTTAGCACCTTGGGAGAAATAGTTCTTATTGGGGATTTCAATGCTAGGACTACTAAAAATCAGTCTCTCCAGTTGAATAATGAAGAGCAAGGAATCAACAATCCTTTATGGCTGGAAGAGGAAGTGGAGCAACCTTGGGAAAGGACTTCCCAAGATAGAAACGAGAATGTTTCACACTTTGGAGTTGAGCTACTAGGGACTTGTAGCTTATATAATCCGGTTATTTGCAATGGCATGAAAAGTTGGCCAAGCTCTGGTAATATCACATGCAAAACTTATAATGGCCAAAGTGTGGTGGACTACTTAATTTTCTCTCAAAGGTGTATCCCTGGAGTTGTGGAGTTTGAGATCGGAGAATTTCCGTTGGAGTTGAAATCTGATCATGATCCTTTGTTCATTAAGCTTGACGTGATCTCAAATAACCAACTTGGCATGCTGGCCCAAAACAAGCAAAATGAAGTTACTGCCAAAGCAAAAATACTCCTAAATCAAAAAAATCAAGACCTCTTTAAGGCTGCGCAACATTTTCCTCAAACAAAAAACAACAAAGGGGACAAGGCTGCCAGTGGGACTAGTGATCATTTCAGCAACAATATTCTTCTTCCTATGATCCATAAGGCTTTAGACGCTTGTAAAAGGTCTCGTCCAAAGAAAGGGGCTGCAAACACTTTTCCGGCTAACCCTTGGTACGATGAAGATTGTAAGGCTTCCAAGAGATCTTTGAAAAAGAATGGGTGGAACAAAGAAAACAAGAAGAAGTACAATAAGTTGGTGAGAACAAAAAAGGAAAAGTATGTAGACACAAGAAGGAAAGAGTTAATTTCCTTGGGAAAACACAATCTCGAAGGTTTTTGGAGGGAGCTACAACAAAAGAGAAAACAGATTGAAAATGACATAATAGATGTTCAATGGTTAGAGTATGCAAGACTTCTTTATGAGAGGGTCCAAGGGAAAGTTTCCCCTCCCATAATCAACACATCAAAGGAGCTCTTTTCAGTTGAAGATATCAAACAAGGTATAAAAAATTTGGCAAATGGTAAAGCATTGGACATTGACGGGTTGCAAGCTGAATTTTTAAAGTGGGGAGTTGAAATTCTGGCTCCCCATATCAAAAGAATGTTCAATGATGTCAATCGTGTTGGTTTCCTGATTGAATGGACAACTAGTGTTGTCATCCCTCTCTACAAAAGTGGTGAAATCAATAACCCATCTAACTACCACACTATTATGGTTAACCCTATCCTTGGCAAACTTTTTGGGAGCATGCTAGAGCATAGAATCAGCAGTTGGGCAGAAAAAGAGGGAAAAAGAGCGAAAGTACAGGTTGGCTTTAGGCCTAAATATTCAACTATTGACCACTGCATCACTCTTAGACACTTGATTGAAAAAATATGGGACACACAAGGTGAAGAAGCTTTTTGCTGCTTTGTTGATTTTAAAAAAGCCTTTAATACAGTGCCTAGAGACAAATTGTGGAATAGAATGGATGAATTAAGTATTCCGGATGAGTATAGGGCTGCAGTGCATAGACTTTATGAATAGGTTAGGGCTAAAATCAAAACGAGGGAAGGTATGTCTGAATGTTTTGGAAACGACATTGGGGTCAAACAAGGCTGCCCCCTATCACCCACTCTCTTTGGGTTATACATTGACAAACTAGAAGATTGGTTAAGCAAAACCGATGGGGGGGGGGGGGTATTCAGCTAGCAAGTTATGTGGCGAAGCTGTTGCTATATGCCGAAGATCTTATCCTAATCTCAAAAACTGCCCATGGTTTGAAAGAGATTTTGAAGGCCTTGGATCTCTTTTGTCAGAATGTCGGGATGTAGGTGAACACCTCTAAGACCAAAGTCGTGATTTTTTCCCTAAGGAAGAAAAGGAAACAAAATAACTTTCCTTTTGAAGGTAATCCTTTGGAAATAGTGAAAGAATACAAATACCTTGGGATCGACTTTCACCATAAGCTCGGTTGGGAGACTGCTAGATCTAAAAGGATACAATGGGGTTGGAAGGGCTCTTTCTTACTCCAAAATAGGTGCAAAGAGGCTAAACTTTGGGATTGGAAAACCAAGAAGACTCTCTTCGGTTCGCTGGTCACTCCGGTGGTTCTCTATGGCTACGCGATGTGGGGAAGTAGCATGTCAATTCATAGTTGGAGACAACTGGAAAGAATCCAAAAGCACCTAATCACTAGCAACCTCAAAGTCAAAACTACTATCCCTTATGATATTCTCTTAGCTAAGTCAAGAACTTTACTGTTGGAGGCTTCGGCTATAAGTCGGTTACTAAGCTATCTAAAGAAGGTGGAAAACATGGATGATCACCGTTGGCCCAAAATTATCGTAGAAGAGGTTTTAAACCGTGGGAAGAAAACATGGATGAAACAAAATAACAAATGGATCAACAAGTGGAACATTAGCTTGCACGAGTGCCCTAACACCAATGAAGAAATAAAAAATTATGTTGCAAATAAATTTTGGACTGCCATGTGGACAAATCCAATTGGTCGAAAGAAAACTCACTATGTCAAAGAGTTCAACCCAAATTGGGAACACGATGAAAAAACCTACTTAGGGGAAACTATTAAAGGTAAAGCAAGGATGTTAATTGCTCAGCTGAGGACTGGTTCGCACCATCTCAGATGTGAGACCGGGAGGTGGATGATACTTAAGGAAGCATGGGAGGATAGAATTTGCACTTTTTGTAACAAAGGGGTGGTGGAGACGGAGTGGCACTTTATCATGGATTGTGTTGCTTATTGGTACATCCGCACCCAGTTTGAGAGCAACTTAAAAGCTAACAATCTACACGAGTTATTCGAGGAGGAGAAAATCAACAAGACTGCTAGTTTTTTGGTCAAAATTCATAGCAGAAGATCCAACATTGAAAATATTTTGGAGATTTCTTAGCTTTTTTTGGCTCTCGATCCCATAGGCTGTTTGGTCTCCTAGACGACATTAAAATCTCTCATTCATTCATTAATGTATTGTACTAATAGAGTACCCTTTTATCTTGTCAACCTGAAGTTTGCGGCGAGGAGTAATAAATGTGCATTAAACAATGACAGTTGTATGTAAATCCCCTCGTAGAAAGCGTCCACCACGTAAGGCAATAAGCACAAAAATTTGATAAACGTGGTTGATGAGTCAGTGTAGAGGGTCATGACAAAACTGTGGGTCCTACCTCCCATAACAAAGGGTAGTGCTTACCAAGAAAACAAACAAACAAACAAACTACCCTTTTAGATATATGTCAATCTATTTCTAAACGATCTTGTCACCATATCGATACCTATTTTGTTGGGAATATAATTTTTCTTTTGTGAATTGAACATTATCTATGTAAAATATATTTTTAAGATTTTATTTTCAAGTATGCGAGCTATATCATGATGCAATAATTATCAATTTAACATTATGATCATGTTTATTTAAATTGGAAGGTCAATGTTGATATTTATTAAATTTTTCATGTTATTTATTAACAAGAGATGTTTCGATTGTGAGAGTTTTTTGGATTTGATGGAAAAAATTCACACTGTCAAATCCAAAAACATCCCATGCTAATTTCATGGACAATGGAAATTTTATGCGTAGTGATATTATTTATTTTTAAAAAAATGATATTTTAAACATTTATTTTTATGCGTTGACGAGAAGAAATGTCTTATATAATGTCCACAAAGATAACTTCGATCTCACACTTTCTGACAAGGATATAGATGACAAAAAATGTCTATATAGAATGATAGGTCCTACAAACCAAAATCATTATCAACATTTAAGTTATTTAAATAGAATGACCAATTTCTATAAGTAGACATTTCTCTAATGAATGTATATTAATTTACCAAAACAAGGAGACCAATAAAATACATAAACACTTCTATGTAATATCAATAATTAAAAGAAAAAATATGTAAAAACATGACTTTGAATCAAAATTTAACTATAATATCCAAAAAGATGGGCGATTAAGGCGTAGACTCATTCAATAATATCCGTTGTAGCACTTAGGTACTTGAGCATCTTTTACCAAATATGATTTTTACCCGGTGACTCACACTTATCCACCTACTCTTTAGAAATCTGGGAATGTGAAGTGACAAAATATTTGAGTTGAATTTTTCAGCTTCCACCATTCTAGCAAAAAAATTAGGCAAAAAAATAGCTCAAATATATGAAAAAAATAGGCAAAATAATAGTTAACTTTCACTTTTCCTAAAAATTTGTCAATAACACACAAAACTTTTTAGCCAATCATATTCACGAAAAATAATTTTTATAATTTATAAAATTAAATATTTTGTAAGTTCACTTTATAAAATCGAATTTTGTTTTTTTTTCTAAAAAAATTATAGCTTTTGATTGGTTGAAAGCTAACTTATTAATAACTAATTAACTAAGAAAAACAAAACTCATTGCAATAGTATTACCTAACGACAAGTACTAAAAAGACTATACAATTGAAATATTTGAAAAGAGATCATAGATTTATTTGTTTTGTTTTAAATTCGTTGTTATTTGATTGATGCCAAATTAAAGATTTGATATTATTAGATATAATTCAAGAAAAAATTGAATGAAAAAATATGATAACTATAAACTAAGTCATATTGTGTGGCTTGATCTTAAAATATAATATATTATGCAACTATTCTTAACCAATATAACTCTTAAAATAGAAAAAAATAATACTATAAATTAGGTCACATTGTTTAACTTTTAGTCCAAGTTGTATGACAACCTTTAGAATATGCATGACTGCTTTCTATTTGAACTTTTATCCTTAAATACAACTTTATCTTCCCAGAACATTATTATTATTTTCTGGAATCAGTCGCTTGTATACGGCCTACACGTGGCAGTTCAACTGCCTTTCTGTTCGTCGTGTACCGGCCACGGATAGAACGTGAACAACCCCTGTTGACGGCGACAGCATGTGAAGGACACCTGTCGGTCTTTTCAGGGATCAAATTTACCAACGCGCCGCTAATTTAGATTTGCCTGTCGGCAAGGATATTTATACAGTTTTCTAATAAATTTGGTTCGTTAATTTAATTTATGGAATATATTTTTTTGCGGTCCAAAGAATTTAATTTTCAATGAAAGCGAAGCACAACGTATGTACAACTTTTTTCCTTTAAAAAAGTTCTGGCAGAGTTTGAATTTTTTCTTTTAAAATTGGTTTTTTGTCCGTGATGAAAATGGCAATGATTATAAGCATGAATTTTGGGCTCCGCTTCCTCCTGAGTTTCCCGTGTTTTTCTTCACCAAAACAAAGTGCAAAGGTATTTTAAGGTTGTCTTGGTCAGGCTTCTGGTTGGTATATGGTTATAGTGTTTGGTAGTGTTTGGTGCACTAGTTCAAATGGCTATGAATTGTAAGTACAATGTACTTAGTTTCATATAATGCAAGTTTCATTAGTAATGGTGAAATATTTGTTTTGGGTTTGTTTTGATTAGAGTGTTGTTAAAAGTAATAATCATTTTATAAGTGGTATGTTTGTGTGTGATATTAGCTTCTGATATCTCATATTTCGATCTTTTGATTTACATTCTTGATTCTTATATCTATTATTTATTGCCCTAAATCAAATATGTGAGTGTGGACTCGACCTATGTCACTTTCGTGGGTGTGGAAACTCATTGAACACATCTAAATTTTGATATTTTGGAGAATAAAAATAATTTTTACATTTACATGAAGTATATCATTTACATAACCATTACATGTTTCCTTGTTCTCCTCAATCATTCTACTCATGGTTTTAAAGTCAATCCATTAGGGGTCTAACCAAGGAGAACATGACCATCATAATTTGGCAAATTCCCAAAAAGTGTTTGTGAATTTTGTCTATCCTTACAACAAGTAGACATAAAAAATCAAGGTGAGAGAATATCAATAGTCCACATCCAATTGTTTTATATTTGTTAGTACTAGTTAAGTTTGCATAAGAGATCAAAGATCTACAATGGTAGAGATTAGGCTCGCACTCACATCTAGGTAAACTTGAAGGAAAATTACTTGGTTTACAAAATCAAAGATCTTCACCAAGTCAAACCCAAAAATGTGCAACATTGACAAATTGGTTCTTAACATTTGAAACATCATTTTTCCATCATCGGTGTCAAACTATGTATCACATTCAATTTATTTAACTTACATATGATTATATTAGTAATTTCAATTATATATTACAACATCTTTGTTTACATGAATTTGTGTGTTAATTAAATATATTTATTTAATTAGACAAGATAGTTAATGTAGGGTGTTATTCCCCCTAAAGATCAAAGGAGCATATTTTTCAATTGACATACCCAATATTTTGAGGTAGATAAAGAAGTTATCAAAGATTATATCTATAGATCTTTAGGGGAACATCTATGTGACAAATTATGATAGCATTCTAGCTTTAGGTTTCGTCTTTCCATATTTGTTGGTATGGTTGAAATGAAGATTTGATGAATGCGACAACATTTTAATTTATTGCGATATTTGTAATGGTTTCTTATTTATTTTATATGTTTTTTTTATAATTCAAAGACGTGTTTATGCATAGTTCATATTCTTTTATGATTTCAAAGTGTTATTTCTCTTGGTAAACTATGACTTTGTAACCCACTATATTAGACATCAATCCTAGAAGTTTATGATCAACCATACTCTCAAAATGATAAACATCTTTCACTAGTAGTTTAGAAGTAGATTAGTAGTTTGCACACCTAATGATGAAATGATTCATCTAGGGAAGCATCTATAGCGACCCATAAGAGTTTCGATATGAAATAATCATATTTTTCATATGTTCATATTATCTTTGTGCAATAATTTTTATCATCCTAAAATAGGTTTTATGCATAGTAGGGTAGTCTTTGATCTAGTAACAAAATTTGGTACCAAGCATACATTGGATACTATTGCAATATTTTTAGTTTTTGTATCTTCGATTATGATTAATACTTTTAATGATACCTCTAGGAATACCCTCCTAGGTCTAGTTGAGCCTAAAGTGAAAGAGATAATGTTTGCTCTCAACAATTGACATGCAATCACTCACATTATATTGATAAGTTGATTACTTCATCTTTAAGATGACTTTCCCTACCCTTAAAGAAAATTAGTTCCTCTAGGAGTGTGAGAAATGATTTCAAGACCCAATAGAATGGCACCATTGTTAGGGAAGAAGTAATGTATTTATTTTATTCAAGGCCCAAATAATCTAGTAAATAAAATTTATTTGTGTTAAGTTGATAGCTTGTCAAATTCTGCCAAGATAATTGCAGTGTTTCTTAGGATGTATTAGTAATTCTCAAGTAAGAGGTGATTAGAAAATTTTATTAAAAACCCTTGCAACATTGCTAGTTAAGTGGTTGTGATGTAGTGTACTTTTATTTGTAATTAAATTGGCATATGATCAACTCGATCCAATAGAATGGGATTGTTACCAGGGATAATTTGAATTTCCTTCTTATGACCTGAATTCGAGTGTGAATTCATTTTAGAATATCTAGTGTTAGGAAAAACTAGCATGATATTGTTATTGCTGGAAAATTGCAAAACTCATAAAAAGGAGTTGTATGCATTCAAAGTTACTATTTTATTCAAAATAACATGAATATATACAAACTACGAAATGTCAATAGTTATCAAAGCCTCATGAATTCAAAATGAACAGCTAGCTGTGAGAAAATAACAAGTAAAATTACAAATTTAAAAAAAAAATGTGAATTTAGGTACCCCAACTTGGCAGGGTCCTAACTTGTAGCCTGCTGGTCAAGTTGACAACTTCCCTACCTCGTTGGAAAGTTCACAAAGAGATCTAATTTTAATCTCTTAAATCTAATGCTTATGTTATTCCATTTAATGGAACAACGACAATCTTGACCTCAAATTCCACCCCGAAGACCTTCAAAAATGCAAATTACTAAAACATAGAAAATGCCGAAAAAAAACATTTTTTCGATATTTTCCATCTTTTCTTGTGCCAACAACTCCAAAGTGCTCTGGATCATCTTATCTTTCATATATTTTAACCCTCAAATAAATTATTTCACCTTATTAGTTTTCTAGTGTGTAAGTTGACATCTTGTTAACTTGCACTAACATAATGAAAATAAGTATGTAAGTTCTTGTGTGGTACTTTGGAGATTTCAACTGATATAAAAATTCATCTCTTCCAAGTGAAGAGTGATGACTCTAATCTAGTCAAAATAAGAACCACTAAAATAAAAAATAATTGAAGATGAAAAGAAGAAAGCAGTCTAAAGACCAAAAAAGATAAGAAGAAGCAATTCATGCAAGGAGACAACAAACAATGTGGAAAGCTTAAAATATTGATAAGTCACTTAAACCTACATACAAAAAAGAATATAAACTAATGCATAATGCTAAAGGAGAAAAAATTTATGCAATATCTTAAAGAATGTTGGATCTAATAGTGTTGGATGAGAATAGGAGAGTTCCACATAGTAAGAGCTTGTTACAAATCAAATTGTGAATCACCTATTTGAAAAGAAGGATATTCAAGGAGATTTATAAGATGGTGATATGGTCCTCATGTGGAATGGTAGATCATAAAGTAGTATAGTTGATGCTTCAACTATCAAAGTATTTAATCTTGAATGGAAGATGTTCTCTACTCATTCTCAACCTAGTGTTGAAGTTTTTACAAAGAAAAATATACCAAACATTCTATAGAACTAAAAAGTGTTTTATAAGGGAAGATGTATGAATCTTAATCCCTTGTGGCATGGACCATATAAATTTTTGGAATTTTATCCTCATAATATTTAATATTAAAATATCACAATGGGATACTACTCAAATTCTTCAACTAGAGAAAATTGTGGCTTGTGGCTTGGCCATATCAAGTTACTAAAATGTATGGTCATGATGTGTACTAACTTAGGAAAGCAACCAAATATCTCATGGAGTTCCTAGTTCACAACACTATGGATTAAGCATTACGTCTTGTAATTAATGATGTTTTTACTTGGACATATTGCATTGTGTGTGTGTTTTTCCTTGTGAAATTGTGACCCATGTTTGTCATGATGAAGTGTAAATATCCTAGTCCCCTCCTTTTTTTTCCAATTTTTGGTCTAATCTAATATTTGGATTCTCATTATTCCTACAAGAGACATGCATCCCCAACTAGATCCAGTATTGGGACTTAATTTGAAAATGCAAAAAATTGCTTTAGTTCTACCCCCTTATGCATTTTTCCTTATTGTGCCTATTATGTATGATCAATCTAAGAAATATTTATTTGGATGAGTCTTTTGTTGGTTAAATTTCCTAAATTTTGTTCCCCATCATCCCCAACATGTTCTTATCAAATGAAAAAAGTTATAAAAAATATAAAAATTTAGTATGGGGCACTTATGATCATTTTATATAGTTTTTTATTGGATTTATGGAGTTTCAATAAAGTGTCAAACTTCTTTTGATTGTTTGACCTTCTATCCTAACTATAATTCCTATATAGAAATTATATTAAATCTATTGAGTTCAGTCTTCCCTTCACTTTCCTTTGATTTTTCCATTTGTGGGTTTCCAAATGACTTTTGGACTTCTTTGTCTTAACCTCCTATCCTCTTTTGGATCCCCATATTCTTGTGCTCACACTCAATTTCCCCTTTCCCTTTTATGAATTATTGGAGTTCATTTATAAATTTTTTATTTCCTTTCCAAGCCTTGACCTCCCAACCTCCCATCCTCTTCTACATCCCAATTTTCTCCCATTCTTGACTTCTCGTCAACTTTTATGTGCTTTGTAAACTTGTGGGGTTCCTCTAGTCTTCTTCCTGTTCTCTTCTTATTATTGACCTTTGGTCCTCATCTACTTATATTTACCATTTTAAAAATTTATAGACACGTGGGTGTAACAATATTCTGCCATTTTTTTCTTCCAAACATCTACACTTCCAGTTCTTTGATCATTTCCTATATTTTGTCTTAGCTCCCTATTTATGAAATCTTGTTACACTTTCAGACCTTCAAACTTACCCTAGTTCTACAATTAGTTCCATTCATTGATTTTGTGTGTTTTCCTTGCATCCTTTTCAACCCCTTGTGTGGAGATCTAACATAAAATTTTCATTTTCTCATCACCACTTGAAATCTAATTTATTTTCACCTTCCACCCCTTTTTCTTTGCCTTAATTTGTAGACTTGTATGGTTCATCCATACTTCTTCTATTTTATCTTTCCACATCTATAATTCTTGTCCTCTAGTTTATTTTCACCTTCCACCCCTTTTTCTTTACCTCTCTTTTGTAGTCTTGTAGGTTTCATCCATACTTCTTCTATTTATATTTCCACATCCAGACCACTTGTCATTCCATCTTTTCTCACATTCCTTCTAATTTTTTTTTTAGAATTAAAATAGACTTCTAAACTTCCATTATAACATCCTCCCACAATAGTGGTTTACAATTTTTGGCCAAACTAGACACTGAAATTATTATTTTTAACTAAATCTTCACATTCAGGCACCTATAGCGGCTAAACCGTGAGGAATTTGAAGATGATTCAAACTAGAGTCTCATCACATTTTATTTTTAGATTCTAAAAATATTTTCTTTCAAAATTTTGGGAATAAGATTGCACTTCTTTTTCCATCTCCCACGAAAACTAGTTTTTTTCATAAAACAACATTTTTAAAAAGTGACGCTCACCGTATACAACATAATTTTTTTTGTATCAAGGATAAAATTCTACTTTTTTTGAATTTAGATTTGTAACTACGATATCTAGCACTTTAATTTAGTCTCATAGTTTTTTATTGAATATTTTTTCTTTAATAGAGTTTCGAAGTCAAACCAATTACAATTCAGACATAGGCAGATTGTATACAACATAACTTTTTCTGTATGTATCAAAATTCAATTTTTATTTTTTTAATGGATCAAAGACATCAATACCCAGCACAAAAATATTTTGATAATTTTCTATTTTTTCACATGTGCAAAACAAAGAGCTTGATTTTCGGTGAAAAACCTATGTTTAATAAAACTAAAAAAATACATACATAATAAAACCAAAACATATTAAAATTATATTCATGGGATAGATCATTTAGAGGACTACCATAATCATTTGAAATAAATTTTAAATGAATTCATTTGATCCCCCAAAAGGTAAATCAAAAGTAATTTTTTATCAGCATTTTGATAGGTGTAAAGGAGACTCATTTATAGGTATGGTTTAAAACTAGCGAGGTTCTATCCAAGGGGTTTTTATCTAAGGTTGTTTGATAAAATCCTCTTCAATTGGAATCCTTAAAATGGAACTTTTAAAGGCTTAAATCATTATATTTTCTAAAAATATGCGATTTCAGCAAAAATCAGTTCCTCTCAGAAATTGTAAACCAGCTTTGTGGGATCACCCCATTGACGTCGACCTCCAATCCTAAAGGGAAACTCTATACGTCTCGTCTTGCATCATATTCCCACTTTTCCTCCTATTTTCCTCCATCATACACCAAATCTTCCTAGAATATTGTTAATAACCAAATCTTATTCCTACAATTGTTTGACTTAGTTTTTCCCATCTATAAACCATTTTTCATCTTGAGGGCATGGACCTACATGTAATTTTAATGGTGCATGATGAAGTATTCCAATTTACCATGGATGCAATGGTTGATTTATAGCTTCCAATGATCTTCATACAATCTCCAAACCATTTATTCCATGGATTCCATGGGATTTCACTTGTCTCTCGCACCACATTTATGACCTTTTTTCTCCTTAAAATTCCCATAAGAAAATGGGAAACCAAAACAACATGCTATATACAAGTTTGTTTTCCAAACAAACACTAGTCATTTCTTCTTGCATAAGACTACAAGTTCCAAGGAATCTCTAAGATTTCAATTCTTGCGAGTTCAATTGTCAATATAGTGAAACATTTTTTAAATCACAAGGAAGTTGTTATATTGCAAAATATTTCTGGTATTGAATGTATCCATGACCATTTATAGATCTTTAGGGGAGATTCTATGTGATGAATTGTGATAAAATTCTATCTAAAGGTTTCCTCTTTCCATAATTTTTGGTATGATTATAATGAATATTTGATGAATAACACAAAATTTTAATTTATTGCAAGCTTTGTAATGGTTTATTCTTTATTTTACATGGATTTCTATAATTTGGAGATGAATTTCTAAGTATTTTTAGTTATTTAATATCATATTTTTTGTGTTTTTTTATGAATATTTCAAATTCTTTTATGTTTTCAAACTGTTGTTTCTCTTGGTAAATTATGAATCTATAACTCACTAGATTATGTACTAAACTTGAAAGTTTGTAATCAACCATGTTCTCAAAATGATAAAAAAAATCCTCTAGTAGTTTAGGAGTAGGTTAATAATTTGTATGCATCTCATGATTCAATGATTTATCCAGGGAAACATACATAGTGAGCCATAAGATTCCTTATCCTAAGGATTCATGTTTTGTATAACTTTATCTTGTATATATGCAATGATGTTGTTAGCAACTTAAAAAAGTTGTATGTGTAGTAGGTTAGTCTTCAATCTAGTGACAACCTTTGAGGCCAAGTGTACATTGGATACTACCACAATATTTTTAATTTTTTAATCCTTAGTTATGATTAATCCTATTAATGATACCTATATGAACACCCTCTTTGAATATTGACTCTAAACAATGGGTCTAAAATCACTCATATTCTATTGATAAGCTAATTAATCACTTCAAGATGACTTTCCTTGGGCCTAAAGAAAATTGGTTCCTTAAGGAATGTGAGCAACAATTCTAGTTACCGAAAATGTTAATATCTGTATAGTGGTTAACAACATTATTTAAATATTTCCCTTTATAACTCCATTAGACAGGGTGTCCCCTGTACTATTTTAGATGTGCTTATTATTGATGATTTAGTGCACACACACACACACACACACACAAGTTGCTAAAAACTACTTTGGATTGAATAATAAGTCCAAAAAAATTATTTAATGCAATCTTTAGTCCACCTAATTTAATGATTAAATTATGCACTCCAATACCTTGTAACTTTTTCAAATATTGTTATTGGTTGTTCTCTCATCACATCTCATTCCTCCTTTAAAAGAAATTTATCTCTGAGTCTCCTTCCCAAAATATCTTCAAATGGAAGTGCAAAATTAGTCACTAATATTAGGTCAACTTGAGTACACAAATATAGAAATTAATACTAATACAAGTGTTTGAGTACTTTCCTAGAAAGCCCTAGATTAAAAAAATTCTATTAGTGGTAGATTGAAATATTTGCTTGTTACACCAACTAAATGCCTATTTTGTCATTCAAATAAAACTATGAAATATTACATATTTTAGGATTGCATTTTTGTTAAAAAATAGTTTATTATTTTTAAAGACATCTTTATTTGGTCATCATTTGAGCTAGAAAGAAGCGTTATTTAGAACGTGTATAAAAATAACGTAGTTGTTGACTTAGTTAGACATGTTATTCTCTTGAACTTATGGAAAATTAGATGTTGAATAGTATTTTATATTTCATATAGTCATTAGAAAATTATAATTTCAAGACTCTAATCTAACATATTTTTTGAGATTTCATCCCAACTTCTCAACTACAAGTAATGATAAATACCAATAGAGCTATGACCTACTAGTTGGAGCAAATCAAATTATAAATCAAATCACTCCAAGTCAATCAACAAATTGAAAACACAACAATATTGACATTAAAATAATAAAGTTGTTGAGCTATATGAGATGAACTCAATTGTAAATGATATGATTTTTAATAACAACAAATAGTGTATGTAATTATACTTGCATACAACCTTTACGACTGATCTCTTGTTCATATAATTTGATTCAAATTATACAAATATTTTCAACTTATAACATTATTTATATATTCATACTTAACATCCTTAAAAAAAATTCTTCAAAACCTTTTTAATTACTTACTTTACTATAATCAATAGTATTAGTTCCAATATATATATATGGTCATGAAAAGTTTAGAAGACAATATTAATACCAATTAGAACTTTTGTGAATATTACATACAAGTGCACTATGTTACTATGTAGACTCAATTATCAGTAAAGAGAAAAAAACACACTTAAAACATAAGTACCATTAGAATATATTACTTAACAAAGAAGCCGACCTCAAATTCAACCCTTAGCCTCATATGCTTCCAAAACATATTATTTGAGCACATGCACATTTACTCATGTATATTATTAATTTATTATGATGCCATGTTTTGAGCTATCTTCCTAAACAAATCCTTCTCAAAAGTTTATTTTAATATTTATTGTCAGATTATTTGTTTGCACATATGTTTAAAATAAACAAACAAATATTTATTATTTCATTAGATGCTTACTTTATATAGATCCTTGATGGAGATAAGCACAAATTGAGTAGACAATAACTATCATCTTCATTTAGTATATAGATATGAAATCTTGTCCTTTAGGAAGATTGCTATTATTTGGTTAGTGGTAAGTGGCAATTATGTTTAAATTGACTTGCTAACTGCCGACATCTTTAGCTAACCCTATCAAGTCACAAATTAAATTGTGAAATTTGGAGGGATTTCTACTCCACTATTTTGATGGTAATGAAAAGTGGGGATATAAATATTATATTAAAAATCATGACTAAAAGTGACATTCAAGCTGGGGCTTGAACTAAAGATTTTCAAGAAACAAATATTTTATTTAAAAAATCATTAACCTACATATTAATATAGTTGCATTGGGTTTTTTAATAAATAAATATATTAATTATAAGTTATTTGGTTGATGTAGTTTTGAAGTAATTGAGTAGATCAATTAGAAAATAACATTTTTTTAATATAAATTTAGATTAGTTAAATGAATGTAAATAATAAGTACATTTAAGAGTAGTTAAGTTGAAAATTGAAATGATATTTTTTTAAATCGAATGTAATAAATATGATATTTAGTTTTAGGGATAATGATGAAGAATCAATGTTCATGTCATGTTGAATTTACTCATTGAGGTATATAAATGAACATTCTCATTCTATCAACTATATTGGATTCTAAATAGTCCCAAAAATCTCTATGGCTTAGTTTTGAACTCCTTAGGGTTGACCTCGAGTATTGTAGGAATGACCTACTATGTAAAACTAAGCTTTGTCTTGTAGTCACCAACAAGACTCATAGGTATAAGAATCTTTTGCAACACAAAAATAACCTTTTACATAAAAGAGAAGCAATGAAAATGCTCTAATACTGATACTGATATACTAGCATATAATGCAATGGAATGAAATGTACATAGAGGATTCTTTTATATATATGCAAGGGTGAGACATAGGAGGACACACAATTATGGAAAGTGTCATGATCACATGATTTGAGACATGAAAAATAAACATCCTAAGAAAAATTAACTAACTAGGTATGAAAAGGACACAAAACATAAATTAGTTACATAATATATATGTTCATACCAATGCCCCCTTAAGTGAAAATTCGTGTAGGAAAAAACTTTATCCCCAAAAAAGAGAAAATATGTACAAGTGAAGGAAGGACTCGAGATAACATCCATATAAAAAGGCAAATGAGATAATGAGGTGATGCCAAAGGATTACTAAAGATGTAGACAACTTATTATTCAATGGGAAAACAATACAAGAAAAGAAAACATCTTGGATGAGCTATCAAATGATGTGCATCTAGATCTCAATATGCTTAGTTTATTGATGCTCCACAAAGTTATGTTGAATATATAGTATAACACTTTAATTATCACACCAAAGAGTAACAAGGTGAAATGGAGGAAAACCAAACTCTATCATTAACTAGTAAATCCAATTAATCTCTTAGTTAGTAAGAAAAAGAACTTCATACTTATCCTTGGTAAATGATAATACAATGAATATCTACTTATTATATAACCATGCATCAAAGGGGAACTAAGCTAGTAGAAAAAACCAAAAGTAGACTTCTAATCATCAAAATCACTAGCCCAATCTAATTTATTGAAGCCCCTAATTTAAAAAACTCTTGATGTGTAGTGTATGCCAAAATTTTAAGTTCCTTGGATTTACTTGAATATACAACTAGTTTCCTTCAACTATTCTTATGATGATCTTGAGATAAATGGGAGACGAGACCAACTGTATTAGAAATATCAAGATGAATATGTCAACTAATGGATAGTGAAAAATAGCTAAAATAGAGTGGGTGTAGGCATGCAATTATCCATGGGGTGATCCCATAATAGTATATGAACCACAAGTGGGATATATTGAGTTTTATATGAAACTTGATATACTTTTCAAAAAAAAAAAAATCAAGCCTAGAAGAGTTTCATCTAAGGGGGTTTTATGAAATGGGATTGGATAATAAACTCTTGGATAGAATCTCCTAGAATTAAATCAAACCTCTAACAGAGTCTCTCTCACACTTACTAAAATTCCAAGAAAAAATATTCTTTCTTCACCTTTTGGGGGATCAATATGTATTATGTTTTAATTTTATAATCAATGTAGGTCCATTAAAAAAAATGACCTTTATTTAAGACACTGTAAAAATAGTAAACATTATTAGAAAAATATTTATCTAAAAAAAATTATATTATGCATGGGTGTCATTGTTTGCAAGATATTTTCACATTTATTGTGGGCTTCTTTCATTCCCTTTCCTTTTCAAATAGTTTTTTTCTTTTAATGGTTGATAGAAAAAGTAGCCCACGTTTGATGTTGGAGTCTCTAGCTTAGATGCTCATGGAAATATCCCTAAAATACCCTCACAAATTCTTATCAAGTCTATCAAGTAACTCTATTATTCTTGAAGTTATTTTTCCTATTCATAGTTTCTAGAATGCCTACAAATTTCCTAAAAAATATACCTTTGTTAGCAATTTTGTGGGTGTAATTCCCTTCAAAAATTTCTTGTGAATTGGATAATCTCTACTTGGGTCCCTCAAAGGATTTGTATAGAGGTCATTCAAAACCATTCTAAGGGCTTTACATTTTTATTTTTCTAAAGTGAAGTTTAATAAGCCACCATTTTTAGCATGGCCCTTGGTACATGTGGTTTTCCTTACTAATTATTCCCATGGAATCGAGACTTCATCATTTATGAGGAATTATCTCTCCATGCTCTAGTTTAAGTTGAATTCCCTACTCTTCAATTAACATTTTATCCCTTATTAGATTGTATAAAAACCTCTTTAAGGCATTAGACTCATGTTGAGCAAGAATGTTTCTTTTGAATCTTCATTGAGAAGGGATTTATATGTAGGTTGACTTATCCAAGGATCTTAAGGAATTAATTGGAGTCTAGATAGGAACTCAAGGGCTTCACCCAATTTTCTTGTATCTCAATCTACCAAATATGTGTATTATTGTCAATATTCAAACTATTAAATATAAGATTTTCCCCCAATTATTCAGCAACCTAAGCCTCTATCGAAGCATCCTTTTGGGGAATATCCACCTCAAAAATGGATCGATGAACTAGTGTGAGGAATTTTTTTTCTCAAAATCCTATCACTAAATGTATTGGTTCACAAATACCAATTTACAATAAAATGACCTTTGAGTTCCATCTTTCATGAATTTTATTTCATGGAATGTTATGGATCTAACTAATCCTAGAAGTACAAGCATTGAACATGTGGGATGTTTGACAAAGATTTCTAGTCCTTGAATTATTGTATTTAAGAGTTAAATATTGGAGCAAACAAGATATGAATGCAAAGTCCAAGATAGCTTCCAAAAACATGAATATGTCCACAATAGCCAAATAAATATTATAAGATTAATAAAGAATATAAAATGAGGCCCTTGCATATAAAGGAAAGTATGAGATGAGAAGATGGTTTAGGACTCTAACCACCTTGCACATGCATAGGACAAGTGTACTTTATGTGCGATGTGCGATGTGCACATGAAATCTGTGTCTCAAAATTTGAGCATATGTATCTCAACATTATAAAATGAGATACAAAGGAAATTTCCCTAAGTGTAGACTTAACAAGTGTGACTAGGAATTTTATTAGACAGGCTAAAAAATAAATAGTTTGATAATGCAATGATGATGGGTCCTTGCTACTAGGCCATTTTAGGTACCCATGTACAAAATTATAATAAATGGAGTAAAGGAGAATGTCGAATAAAAAATATTACTCCTCTCCAAAAGATAAAAGATGCATGCTAAAATGTACAAGTGAAGAAGAAATAAATAATAATTATCATGATCCCCCAAGGACTATTTCTAGCACAACTTACAATAAATATTTCCCCTCATAGGAGATAAAAGAGAGGTAGTCTATGTGACCCCCAAAATGTGAGAAGGAAAGAACTATGTGAGGAAATACTTCTCCCAAAACTAAGATGAGAACATAATTCATGCAACCTCCACTTGAATTCTTCTTGTAGTGCTAGTAGATTTTAAAAATTGGATGTTGAACAACATTTCTACCCTTGTGAAGAAACATAACTATATATATGTGTGAAAGATATAGACCCATTCTACATAACAAGATGTAGGAAGAAGAGTGAATGTATCTAAATTTTGTACGTGATATAAAGATAATGATGAAGCCTGAGATAATTTCTTTGAATGCTACTCAAAGGTATCCAAACTACTATCAAATTATGGGAAAATAAGAGGAGGGTGAAGAAAAATCACATCCAAATAGGATGATGGAGGTGTAACTCCATTGAATTTTTCATCAAATAGAAGATAAATTTCCTCAAATATATCTTTCAAATTTGTAATGTGGGACTATATAAATAAGGAATAGCAAAAAAAATCCCAATATGATGGATCTAGAAAATTGATATCAATATCTTGCTGCAAAGAACCATTGGAAGCCATAAATGTATCAACACTAGATTTGGATGTAGAAATAGGTGATGAGGGATATGATATCTCAATTCAAGTCATCAAAATCCATTCTTCATATCCAATTATGAGGCGTGTTAAAATTCCAATTATGAGATATTGTCAATAAAAACTAATAGAACAACTACATAGTGCTAAAAAAATTAAGGTAATTTTAAAAAAGGGACTAAGACATGAGTTTATATGTGCTTGAATGAGCCCTCTAAAGTTTTTAAAATGGGAACTATGTAGGGTGACCTCTAAGAATCTATTTTCTATGAAAAATACATACACCAAATTAGCAAATGGACATCACTATGTAGAGCACAAAAAAAATCCCAAATAAGAAAATTTTCTCAAAAATATCTTATTATATGGCCAAGAAATAGGTTTTTGAAATTAATCCACAAAATTAGACTAAGCAACAATGAGGGGTTTAAATTTGGAGGATAATGGATGACATCACTAAGACACATGCTAACATCGAAAAACATAAAATGATGGGTATATTCCTTGGTTGTTAACACTAAATTCCAATGATTACAAGGTAACATAAAATTCTATGGTCACAGTTTAGCAAGAAATTTGGTGGTTATAATAAGTTCCTGATATTTTTTATAGACCTAATATTTTTCATTAATATAAAATATTAGGATATAATTTTTGTTGTAAGGGTGTTGTGAGTGTTGTTACCTCATTGTGTGATCCATAACCAAGGGGAGGATATTTCCACTCATGGATCTTGGTTAAGGGTTGTGTTTTTTGTGCCTTTTATTTTGAAGGGGAAAGGTTTTAGGAGCACCAATTATGTTGTGGTGGTGACAAGACTCTAAAAATGTGTAACTTTTGAAAAATAAACACTTTAATTCTTTGTGACTACCATTCCAAGAAAACTAGCACACATGGATTGAAAAAAGAACATGGGTTTTTCATGGCTTGGAATAGCTATAGATTACTTGGTGAATATATACTAGTGGTGCCACATAAGATATGTGACACTATATCAGGTTAGGAGTTGCTTGAAATGCACAACTTGGATGCAAATGATCTTCCAAGTGTTTCTCAAACATTACACATTCTCTTCAAATGTTTGTAAGGGTTGATTGATTTAACCTCTAGATGGTGTGATCAATCTAGAATATAGCCCAAAAAATTTCTAAACTAGATGGAAATGGTACTATGAACCTTGCACATTAAACCACAAAAAATGGATCAAGAATATACTTTTTGTAATTTTCTATGTAATTTGGATAAAAATCACTTTTTACATAATGATCATGAACGCAACCAAGGAGGAATTGAAACTTTAATTTCACTTAAGTGGTAATCACACATGGTGGCTCATGGACATGGATCTAGAAGCTCTCATTCATATTAATAACCAATATCTTGGATTTTTTAATATTTATCTCTCTAAAATACTATTTAAATGTTTCTTCTTTGGTATTGGATTAAAAATTATTTTCTTAATGCCTCATAGATCATGTGTATGTAGAGTATCATATTTGATAAGGATAGAAACTTATGATCATCACTATAGGCCATTATGGGCACCAAGTTGATAAAATATACATCATTCTAGCCATAGACAAGCGAGCAAACTAAGGTAGTAAATTACATGATGATTTCAAATTATATAGATGTATCATTCAAAACATCCCTACACATGGCATGAGAGTCTATTATATGTACATCATAGTTACAACTATTCATTACATATATCCATAGGGTATTTTTTAATAAAAAATTCCTTAGGTATCAATCATTGGTTCTCATTGACATAGCCCTTCCTATGATGTTTAATTAGGCCCTAGTGGCTTGTTGTGTAGGGTACAATGCCCTGTAAATGCTGTTTAACTTTTCAAAAACAATGCATTACATATATCCATAGGGTATTTTTTTATAAAAAATTCCTTGGGTATCAATCATTGGCTCTCATTGACATAGCCCTTCCGATGATGTTTAATTAGGCATCATCACATATCAAGAATGAAGTCAATAAAGCATCTAGGTTTTTTGAGAAGATATACTCTATCCAATGGCAAGGTCATTAGGTATTACAAAAAACTTAAAATAATTACAAGAAAGTACACTATTAACATCATAAGCCTAATAAATTTTAGGTTGGAGGCAAGGTTTATATTCATCTCCACAAAGAGTGACTTCAAGGGCCACACATGAAATTTTTTCCCCTTCAGTATGATCCATACACTATCCTCAAATAAATAGGTGAAAATTATTTTGATTTAAAATTTCCCCTATCCTATGGTTGCATCGAATTTCCTAGATAGAGTTGTTGCATCCATAGCTTCCACCATTGGTGGATAATTTTAAAGTTGTTGAACACATTAAAAGTGTATAATTGGATCTAGAAACTAATGTTCCACTAGATAAAGATCAAGTTACTAATGTTCTTATCAAAACATCAACAAATCAATAGATCCATATCTATCACATGGTATAGGTAAGACAATTTCTCACCAAGTTAAGTGGTTTGCCAATGACCAAAATGATAGAAGGTTCCTCATTTGCTGCAAAAAATGGTGCAATGGGGCCTATTCCATTTCAAGGAGATATGCATAATCCCACATAGATCTCAAAGTGTTTGGGTTGCATTCTCATCATTATTTTTAGAAAATGTCAAAAATCTCATTTTTTTGATATTTTTTACATCTTTGTATTTACATTTTTGGAGGCCTTAGAAGCATAATTTTTGAGTGACATTTTTTTTGAAAACTTGGTATTTTAATTTTTTGGCATAGACCTTCAAGGAATCTTTCCAACCCTCCAAAGTAGTTTGATTTTTTCTTAGCAAGCTAGAAGTTAGGACCCATCAAGTTGGTATATAACAAAAATAAACATATTTATACATTTAATTTAATTTTGTAGGTAATATGCCAATTTTTGGTTGTCCATTTCAACTTCCAATAAGGACTTAGATGTAGTGACTCTTTGGTTTCCAAGGGAAACCATAGTTTAGAAGTCTTACCAAGTTTTTGGTTCATTTTATTGTGAAATGTATATATTATTTTTTTTTTAATTGGTGAGACAAGGTTGTGAGCATGTATCTCTTGATCTGAGTTTTCCAACTTATATAAACTATATATTATAAATAATAACCATTTCATAATTCACATACTATTTGTTGCATAATTGACAATACAAGAATCCTTCACTGGGTATTGTCCTCCAAATTTCCAAACTAATTCATATCAATAAAGAATGTACTTAACCATTAAGAATAAAAAATCACATCTATAATTTATTCAACAACCAAACTACAAACATAATGAATTTTATGAAATCACTTGCTAAATAAGAGATGAAAAATCTATACTAGTTATGATGTTATTAGTTTTTCTTATCTATAAATAAAAATTTCTATTGATACACAAATGTTAATAGACGTTTTTAATATTTGGCTTTATTAGGTTGGGTAGCATTTAGGTGTTGTTGCTTTGAATAATTAAGCACTTGCTCCCAAACTCTAAAGTATGTCAAAATATTTTATAATTTCTAGTGATATCTCAAATTGTTCTTGCTAAAATCACCCAACTTCAAGTGGTTAAGATTATTTAATGGTTGAAAGAGCTCTTTTGATAATAAAAAAGAATTTTATAATTTAATACTTTTACAATCAGCATGTTGGTATTAAGGAAATCAATGTGTTAACTTGAATAGCTATTATGTTAAAACTAACAACTCTATGAACACATAAGATACAAAAATAGATATAAAAATATAAATACTATTGAAATGGGATGCAATTTGTCTTCATGATATACAATTATAATAAGTAAAAATATGCATGACTCTTTGAAGAGAAGCTAACAAAGGTGCCCATAAAACTTGAAATAATTTATATCCTTAAATGAATCAATACCTCCATCCCTCATTTAAATGAGTGAAATACTTCAAATATAATTTCTTTGAAACACCCTAATTGTTCACAAGAAAAACATAAAGAAAGCTTATTTCTAAAATTTGAAATAGAATAGAGATAAGCAAAAAATTGCACTTTTGGAAGACATAAATGAAGAAAATATAGATAACACATACATCGAGGGTGGTCTTATTCATTTCTTTATAAAAATCAAGTACACCATGCTATACATGCAATCAAATGGTCCCAAGTTTTTCTACATGGAGCTTGACACTTTCTTTCTCTATCAAAATTATCACAATTATTTAAAGCTATAAATATTAATGAGCACCAAACCTTGTGATTTGATTTTATTTTCCATATAAAATTCTTATAGCTCACTTTTAAATTGTACATTTGGAGAAATCTTATCTAATAGATTCTACATATCCATTTATATTTTATGAGAAGATTGTTAGGTGTTCAAAAATAGTAAGAATGCATGTGATAAAGAAAGGGGATATGAAGGATATAAGACGATATAAGTGGAGATACATCAACCGATATAATTAGCTACAATTTTTTTTTGGATGGTAGTGTTTATAATAAATTTGGTGCATAGGTAGAGACTATTATAATACAATAAAATGAAACATTTATATTAAGGAGAAGATGCAATTCCAAGAGATGATGAAAAATAATTGTAAAAGCATCATCTCATGACATGTTTATGATATTCCACCAATCCTTATACTATACCACATCTTAACTTTAGCATTGATAAATCATGGCAAAAAAATGAGCATCTTTAGATGGGTGCTCCACTTGCATTCATTTATTATGTTTTCATGTTCAAAAAGTAGAAGATTTCAAAAATATGTATACACATAATTGATTTTTTTGGCTTATATATGCTAAAAAACATAAGAAATTTATATATTTTACAGTTGAGAAAAACTAATGTACACATGAACACCTCTAAAAGTAATATCAATAATAAGAAGGTAAAAATATCTTAACACAAATGTTATACTTTTACCTAAAAAAAATTCTCACAAATTGACATAACTTAGTGCATTTGTATTATATTATATAAACCTATTTCACAAAATAGCCACAAATTTATAGTAGATAATTAGAAAATATAATTTTATCCAAGTAAGACCTTCACCTTAACTAATACCAATGGATAAACCTATATCACAAAATAATAACAACCTTATAGTAGAAAACTAGAAGATATAAATTCATCAAATCAAAGGGCTTCACTCCAAGCTACTTTAATCCAAATTTAAAACTTGATTAACATATACCACAAAAGTTATAACTAGTATAAATTTTTATAGACAACTCCATCGACACCAAGGATTGCACAAAGATCAAAAAAACTTTAAGTTGCTAAGGGTAAACTGATTTTTAACCATGATGACCAACTCATTGGATGGAAGTCCCATAAATTGCCAACATTACATACCCCTTTCCTGAACAAAGAATATGAATGCTTCAGAAAGCTTAATGCAAGGGGTTGACCATGATAGAGGATATGTTTGTTCCACCAAATAGACGAAGAGAAAAAACTAAAATCAAGTTGCAGTGAATCTCCACTTTAACGGTGACCAACACATTGCCAAGTCTTCCAAATAGATTGAAGGGGAAAAGAAGCCTTCAGAGAGAAATGAAGCATACATATTTTAATTTCTTTTTTAACTACTCTTTTTTCTATGTAACACATTTTCTCAATACAAAAAAAAGTCATAATTAGTATTGTCTTAGACTATTTTCTCTTGAACATTTTGACAGTTGTTTGTAATTGATCATTAAAATTAGATATTGACATTGTCATTCACCCATTCAAGATATTAAAAATTCATTGAGTTCTAATTTGAAAAGAAAATACTATTAGTAATCTATTCCTCCCACATTAATCTAAATCTAATTAAAACAATCTAAAGCCATATTAATGAAATCTAGAGATTAAAAACAATGTAATTGAAATATTTGAAGGATAAGTTGTTTTTTAATGATATCAAGTTTTTACAATTCATATTTATTATTGTTGAAATGGTTGATTGTGCAAGATATTTTTGCATCAATGTTTCAAGTGATCCATCATGAGAATAATAGCAAAAAGCTCGAGGAGAAAAAAATGATTACTGATTTTTTTGTTGTTATGGTGATGATGGTTTGACTTTATTATTGATTGATTGAGACATTTCAACAAACAATAAAAAAATAAAGATTATATATGAATAAATTGTTGTGAATTAATCTAAATTGTGTGATATTTTCCTTAACTAATACAACCTTCAATTTATACTAGAATTGCTAGAAATTTATTTCTATACCTATTTCTAAACTTGGTTGTTCTTAAAAAATAATGATACTTCAAGACTAAAAGAAGTCCCTTGACTTATGTCACAATTTTTTTGTGAAGTTATCACATTCACATCAAACAAAGTAATGCAAATGCTAGCTGAATTTTATCAAATCATGTGGAAACATATTAATGATGATTTTAATATGCTCTATTTGGAGGCTCTTCATAATGGCTCCTTAGGTTCAAAAATTAATAGAGGCTTACTCAAGCTAATTCCCAAAGGAAAAAATGAAAACACCATTGTTGGTTGGAGACCAATCATGTTACTAAATACTTATAAAATTATTGCTAAAGCTTTGGCTATCATGATTAAACCTATGGTCCAAAATATTATTAGAGCTAAACAAATTGGGTTTATCAAAGGAAGATACATTTTGGACAATCTTATGTTAGCTTGGGAGATTATTGAATGGGCCCAGTAGAACAGTCAAAATGCACTGTTGATCAAGTTAGACTTTGATAAAGCTTATGACATGATTCATTGGGATTTTATTCTCAAGATGCTACTTTGGTTGGGGTTTGGGCCCAAACTACAAAATCATGTTCATATGTTGTTCCAGGATGCTAATGCACAACTCATGATTAATAGCTCTTTAAAAGAACCATTCAAATTGCAACAGCCAATAAGATAGGGATGCCCATTATCTCCCTTTTTATATATGCTTACAACTACCTTGGGATATATGCTTCAAAAATCTAACCAAGTGAAATTTATAAGAGAGATTTCTATTCCCCAAAATAAGGTTGTTATTAACTCCCATTTTGTTGATGATAGTATGTTGTTTTGCAAAATTTTGAAGAAGAGTTGAATTACACTTTGGGCATCCTTAATTTATACTGTTCCATTTTTGGTTCTCAACTAGCTCACAATAAAACCGAATTTTTGATGTCTCAATCTGAGCATATTCCTGAGTGGATTCCTAAGGAGTGGAGGCAAATTAAACATGGGGAGATTACCAGATATCTTGGCATTCTGTTTGGTATAGGGGTGTCTCTTGTTGATATGTGGGATTGGTCCTTAATAGACTTCAAAATAACCTTTTTAACTGTGGCAACAAATTCCTTTCATTAGTTGGAAAGTCCAAGTTGCCAACAATTTTTTTATTGCCACCCATGTTTATTTCTCATCTTGTTGGATTCCTCCTAAGAAAAAATATGAAGAATTGAATAAACTTATTAGAAAATTTCTCTAGTCGAAATGGGATGGAAATGTTGGTTTTATTGCTTCTGGTCTCATTGCATTCAGCCAGAGCACAAGGGTGGTTTAGGAGTCATTGATCCCAAAACTAAGGGCTTTGTTTGGCTGCGAAATGGATTATTAGAGTAGCTATAGGTGATGAACCTTGGAAAATTCTTGTTTGTAACCAAATTTTGCAAGCTGCAGTAAAGAAAAAATGGTAGTCAATTCATTGGTTTGATAAAATTATTATGTTTCCCTTTTTCAAAATTAGGGGCTCCTTTCCCTTGTAGTCCATTTGGACAACTTGGCAGTGGGTTTGTTAATATCTTCAGTAGAATGGATCCTCTCTACAACATAGTTTTAGCTTTGCTTCTTCGTCCATTTGGTGAAATAAACTTGTTAATTACCATAATCAACCTTTGCAATTTTCTTTCCTAAACATGCTTATTATTTGTACAAGAAAGGTATTTGTCAATTTAAAGATATTTGAGATTTTGATACTTTTGAATGGGCTTCATGGTTAAAAATCAAACAACATTTTGAATTGAACATCAAATAAAAAGCATTTATGATATTTGTGCAGTCATTAGTTCCTCTTGAGTTATCTATGAAAATTTGTACTCCAAGGGAATGCAATCTTTTTAAAGATTGGAGATGGCTATCTTCTTCTCATTTCAATTATCTTCCACTTTAAAAAAAATCATTTACATTCCTTGCCTCATTGGAAGATCATTCCTCATCTCAATCATAAATGGAGATGCATATATAGTGCCAAAATGTGGACCAAAATGAGTGCACAAATATGGAAATCTAAAAATGATGTTGATACTCAATTGCTGGCCTAGAAAGATTTTCATCATAAGTTGCCAGTTGGAGACAAAATAAGATGCATTAAGACTCGGCCAGTTAACTGCCCCTTTTGTCATTGTATTGAGAATATGAAACATATTTTTTGGGACTGTTCGTTTGCTAAGAAACAAAGGAATGCTATCTTCAATAATTTTTCTGCTACTTTTCATCATAAGCTGAGTTGGAAAGAAGCTCTATTGGGATTTGGATTGCATGATGATGTGATTATTAATTCTATTAGACAAGTTATTTTAAGACATATTTGGAAGCCTAGATGTATTGCTATGTTTTCAAGCAACTATTTTTCAGGAAATTGGTATTCTAATGCTTTACTCTAACACAGTTTTTCAGATTGCTTTTTTGTGTTCACAACTCCAAGGTTTGCCAAAGAAAAATGTAATGGTCATGGCCCAACTTTAGCAAATTCAAGCCTCTTGTTTAGATTAGTCTTGGCCATTTGTTGGCTCATTGTACTTTGCTACTAGTTTGTATTGGTTTCTTACTTTTTCAACTATCAGTTGATAGCCGTTATTCTTTGTAATCTTGCTTTGATCAATTAAAAAAAAACAAAGTAGGGGAGAGGGGCCCATAGTGGAGCACCCTAACTTTGCGTTTCTCGAAATCCTATATAGACATTTCAAATCATTCCTAATTTTGTACAACGGTTTATTTGGCAGCTCACATGCTTCTATATTTCGTTTTAAGGCCACATTATCAAATATGATGCCACATCAACATGCTTTTTGTTGAGATATCCAAAAAGGCCCAAAAAAAGGGTGAGATCGATAGTGGTGCACTAAGTCATGTTTTATTGGTGCGCTGATGTGGCATCGCATGATTTGTTAGTTTGTGTACTTTATGGATAAAAAGTATTTTGCAATTGAATATTAAGGTGTTCCATTATGGAACCCAGTGAGGACTACTTTTATCCCCACTATTGAACCACGTTCCGATATAGACCCCTCTCCCCTAATGCAAATGTGAACTCTAATGTTTTAATTACTAAAGAGATAAAAAATCTAAATGCCGAACTTAAAATCTGAAATTAATTATATATTTTAACTATTTTTAAAATTGAAATAAGATAATTAAATTAGATGGAAACAAATAATTTAGCTATTCTTGTTGCCACTTGATTTTCATCACCTAAAAAAGAGAATTGCTTAAATATACATAAATTTCCTGTCAAATATATTGTACAAATTTAGCGCCGCGCCGCTAATTAGGACTTGTCCTTGATATTGTCGGCAAATATATCTCTACACTTTTCCGATAAATTTGGTTAATTTATTTGATTTAATTTATTTATGGCAAGACTGAAGCGCAGATATTCTTCATCAGTGAAAGCGATGCAAAACGGATATACAACCATGAAGATTTCTTGTCTGTAAAGAGAATGGCAATGATTATAACCATGGAGTTTGGGCTCCACTACCTGTGTTACCCGTGTTTTTCTTTACCAAAAAAAAGTGCAAAGGTATATTTTATTTAAGGGTATGTCTTAGTCATGCCTCTATTAAGTGTACTTGTATTGTGTTTAGTGGACTAGGTTAAATGGATGTGGATTTTAAGTTCAATGTATAGTCTTAGTATTATCGTTTCAAGAAGTCAAATTTTCAATAAAATGATTTTTTAATGGTGAAAATTATATTTTTATGTTTTTATTCATTTGTTTGGGTTTATTTAGATTAGAGTATCGGAAATATGATAATCAATTTATAAGTGGTAAGTATGATTATGTTTGAAATTAGCTCATGATAATGATCTTGCATTTCAATCCCATTCATTGTTTATTCATAGATTTACAATACTGATCACTATATCTATTATTAATCATCTTAAATGAGATTTGTGGGTGTGGAAATATGATAATCAATTTATAAGTGGTAGGTATGATTGTGTTTGAAATTAGTTCATGACAATGATCTTGCATTTCAATTGTGTTCATCATTGATTCATAGATTTACAATACTGATCACTACATCTATTCTTAATCATCTTAAATGAGATTGTGGGTGTGAACTTGACCTAGGTCACCTTTGTGGGTGTGAATATGATGCCCGGTCTTTTAAAATTTAGAATTCAAATTATTGCTTTAAGGGCCGCATCACTAGCAACTGTGAGCCAATTTAGCATACATTGCGTTGATGTGTGTGCTTCATTGTATTTAAGGATACTCACTCATCCAAGACATCCTAGAGCTTTCTCATCAAATACATCTAAATTCCAATATTTTGGACTATAAAAAGAATCTAGAAACACTTGCATTAAAGCACGCCATCCTAAAACCATAATGTTTGCTTGTTGTGTTTAATCATTTCACTCATAAATTCATAAAGCCATTCTATCAGGGGTTTAATGAAGGAGAACATGACCTTCATATTTGTAAAGTCATTCTATCAGGTGTTTGTGAGCATTGCTTGTTTTTACAACAATTAGACAAAAAATGGAGGTGGGAAAATACCAATAGTCTACATTCAATTGTTATATATCCATGAGTATTAGTTCAAGTCTACATAAGAGATCATGTCCACACTTGTAAATATGAGGTCCACACTTACACAGGTGAACTTGAAGGAAAATAATTCATTATCAAGCTATGCATCACATTCAATTTATTTAATTTATTAAGTTACGCCTATAATTTTGATTATTAGTTGCAACTCCTTTATCTAGGTTAATTTGTGTGCTTTATTGAATGCATTTATTTAATTAGCCAAGATAATTAATGTAGGGTGTTATTCCCCCTAAATATCAAAAAAGAATATTTTCAATTGATGCAACCAATCTTTCAAGGGAGATAAACAAGATACTATAGATGATATCAATAGAGCTTACTTATAGTTCAAATTGTTAGAGTTGTAGAAACTTCAAAAGATTTAGTATTGCAACAATGCATATCTTCACTTTGAGGATGGGATCATCCAACTTCTAAGTTACATCAAGCTCTAACTCTCTTGTAGATTGAGAGTCCCTATGACACACTTGAAAGTTTGTTCACACCTCTCCATGTAGAGATGGACCACCATAATCCTTAGGTGCATTGTATTTATTAGATTTGTTGTATGGAGCTTGAAACAAAAGATCATTTTGTTTTAGATACTCTCCTTACTATGGGACTAGGGGCAATTATTTTGCCTCTTTAAAGGCTCATATAACTCACTCTAGACCTTCATGGATTATGAGGGTTAGAGACGCTTGAATCTTTTTTTTCAAGAGATGTTTGATCTTCACCGAAATTTGGCCAAAAACTTTGTTTCCATAATGCTCCACATGTGGAGGATTGTTTCTTTCATTCACCTTATTTCTTCTTCAATATTGAGTAGGAAGAAGTCACATGTAAATCTTATATATGTGACAAGATTTATGAGGCATAAAATAGAATTTCAACCATAACATAGAATAAAGTAACATATCTCTAATAACATAAAAATAGTTTGAATTTTTAACTTCCTTTGTTGAATTATAAACCTTGCATCATCATAAACAATCTTATGGCTCAATATTTTAACACTAAAATTAAATAGATTATTCCCTCCAAGTGCACCCTCATCGATATAATTATTCAAAGTATTAATTGTATTTATTTCTAACTCCATTTTTTGGAGATTGATGGATGATTCTATTAAATTAGCACCTGCATCTTCATGAATCGAAATATTTTTTTCACTTTCATTTTCATAAATATCTTGCTATTCATTAATTATTGGAGGATTGATGGATGTGAACTAAGAAGGGACAAATTTCTTACTTTTATATTCAACAAGTGAAATGCTTTATACTTGACTTCAATAAGACTAATCTCTTGCTAATCTACAAAATTAGAAGTCAATAAGATAACCTTTTCATCCTTAAACTTCATAAATTCCACCTACATTTTAAAAACTACACCTACATTTTAAAAACTAAAAAGGGAAGATGATTTCAAGAGAAATGAGAGATGAGACCAACTACAAAGGGAATATCAAGATGACCGTGTTTCAAGTATTTAAAACTACTAACCAACTATTAATATAATGTAACATCAACTTTAGGTCTAGTGTAACTGATAGATAGAGTGAAAAATGAATAAAATGCAGTGAAGGTAGGCATGTAATTATCCATGGGGTGATCCTATAGTAAAGTGTCCCACTTGTGAGACATACTTATTTTTGCATGAAATAATATAATTTTAAAAAATGGTTCAAGCCAAGAAGAGTTCCCTCTAAGAGGGGTTTGATTAAAGTGGATTAGATTAAACCCCCTTGGATAGAATTGCCTAGTCTTAAATTAAGTATCCAACAAAGTCTCCCCTGCACATATCAAAATTCCAATAAAAAATAAAAATTTCTTCATCTTTTGGGGATCAAATGAAGTCATTTAGAAATTCCATTTGTAAGTGTTTAGCCCTTAATGTTAGCTTTCCAAAATTTATAATATTTATTCAATTTTTAATACCATCTTATTTTAATTTTATAATCAACAAGGTTTTATTATAAATAAATTATGACCTATATTGAAGACACTAGAAAAAATTAAAAATATTGTTAGAAAAATCTTTTAAAAATGCACTATATTCCGCATGGATGTCTTTGTTTCAATAAAAAGAAATAATTTTGATATATATGCCAAGATAAATGTGTTATGGAATAATATAGGCTAATTTTTTTTGTTAGTAATTATTTTAGTCAAATGTCATCTAATGAAATATATTGTAGCTACTAGAACATTCCAATATTCCCTAGAGTATGCCAAAACTACCATTAGAGTGCCACAAAATCTTTGTCATACCATGAAACCACCATTTGAATATAAAAAACTACCAATTTTCGGTAGGTAACAACTCTCCTTATATAGGCAGTTTTGGCTATGGGGCCAATGAGGAGGGTGGTATTGTAGGGTGTTCATTATTGTAGGTGGATGAACCACTAATAAAAAGCTAACTCACAAAGTAAAGGTAGGGGTTTTTGGTAGTGCAACCATAAGATTACTATAGTTGTGTGGCTATTGTATGCAATTAACAATTATACTTTTTTTGTAACCTACTATGTAGGCTAGTTAATTTTTAGCTCTCAACTTGCACGATAATTTATTTTTATATTCAAATAAAATAAAAAATAAAAAAATCATAAAATAGATAATAACGTAGTACAAAATATGCAATTATTCATACTTTTGTATTACCCATATGTTGTATAATCTATATGATAAGGGAGAAGAAAACATCTTAGTACTTGGGGGAAAATGTCTAATTTGGACAAATGCCACTTAATTCATAAGTTTTTAGGTCTTCTAGATGAAATGATATGGTTCAATTTGATCCAGAGTTCTCCAAAATATCAACTAATTGTAATCTCTTTCATGTAAATCCCATATGAAAATATTCATAGATATGCCCCTATAAGTAATTTAGACACAATAAAAGTAAAATATACTTTTTTAGAGGCTTTGAACTCAATGGTGAGCTAATATTTGCTTTAAAAAAACCTCTAAGAACCTACTAAATAAAGATACAAAGAAGAACCTAATTATTCTCAAAATTTAGAAATATACTAGACTTAGGACATCATGGATTTGATACCATGTCAGAATTTTTTCATAAACAACAAATCTACCCAAGTTCTAATTCCTATGAGCTAGTTATAAATATAGATGAATAGAATAAATACATTTAATATTCAATATAATGAAGCATATTTACAAAAAGTAACATACAAATAGACATCTTGAGTGTACAAATCAAGGAGATGACATCTCCAATAGCTTTGAATTTGATTCCTAAATCAAGAGGTGAGTTAACTTAATCTAATTAGATAAATTTGACCTTAACTAAATAGATATGAAACCTACTTATCATCGATCAATAATTAATGAGTTAGTGGTGACACTTGTGTACCTCAATTCAAGGTTTACAAATTTCATTATTAGCTACCTAGGTGAGAATAAGTAAACATTCTTAATATCCTAAGTAAACTTATTAAATAGGTGAAATATTGCACTTGGGGTAGATACATATCCAAGGTGAAATAAATATTACACCAATAATTTAAATTAGTGGTCCAAGGTATTATGAGAACATAATAAATAATATATCTTAGTGGAAGAAATATGCTTGATAATTTGATTCTAGATCCAGAAACAATTGAATACACTCAATACTTAGGTCAAAATTCTTCGTTGGTCAAATTAGTTTTTGACAAAACTTATAATTAAATACATTATAATTTTATCTTTAACATAAGGGAATGATTGGGTTTTGAGCCATAAATGTATTCTCATTGTAACATGTACCCAATGTTTACCCAATAGTTTTCACCTAAGTTTTAATTCATAAAGTGAATAACACAAGTTGCCAAAAGATAGGAAATCATTTTTTTTCTTTTCAATAACATAGAGGCCCTTGCTTGTCTTAATAATGATATACAAAAATGCTAAGGAAGGGGATTGTTTCATGATGAACTTCTTACACATGAGACTAATCACGTGGTAGGTTACCATTTGGTGTGACTTCGACTTGGATTTAGAAATTTTTTTTGATGATTTAAAAATCATCTATATGGGGCAGCGTTCAAGAATCATCATTTCCCTCTACCATCTTACCGTCTTCACACGGATTGTGAGTTGTTCTTTACCTATGTTCTTGAGGCTTCTTCTCATTTCTTGCAAATTTCTCAAGCTTCTTGGGTTTGTTGCATTTGAAATCATGGGCGGAGAACGAAATAGAGCCGAGCCTTTCTCTTGTGACACTTTGAAATCCACTGCTCAAATTTGGGAGTGGTTGCAACTTGGAGGGATTATGCCTTATATTGAAAAACTTCATGGGAATGATCTGCAAGTGATGGAGTTTTTTGTTAAGGGCTAGCAAAATAAGGTTTTAAAGATGGGGGGGACTAAATTTGACATTACTAAAGACCTTATTGCTGGCATCACTAGCCTTTCTACTGAGGGTAGGAAGGTGTATAAAGACAAGAAGGAATCTAGTGCTACACTGGAGATTTTCTTTAAAGATGGTGAAAGGAAGAAATTGGAGAGAGCTAAATGCGGGGACTACTATCGTAGCTCAATTAAGGAAATTTGGGGAGATGTCGCTGAAGAACTTATGAGATACATAACTCTTGATGGTCGCTTCTCAGTCCTATCTGGTTATCATTTTATTCCTCTCAATCATTTTAGGTAGAAGAAGAAGGGTTTTTTTCCTTTCTATTGGGTGGAATCTTTGGAATGTGGTATTAAGGATCATAAGGATAATCCTAAAAATCATGTCCTTCATGTTGGTTTAATCCTCCTAATTTTTGGATTATGCCAAGTCCTATGTTATTCCTAAGCACCCTGAGAAGGTTCCTAAGGGTAAGAAGAAGAAATTGGATCTGGAGTATGAGACCAAGTTTGATGTTGATGAAGACTATGAACCTAACTCAAAAGCATCTATGGAAATGTATTTAGGGACCCTTGCTCTTGTTAAGGGTGGTAAGAGAGGTAAAACAAGCCCTATCCCTATGGAGTATGATACTAGTAGTGATAAGGTGGTCGGTGATAAATCCCTTGGATGCAAATTTGGTAAGGGTGAGTCCTCTACACTGAAGAAAGAGAAGAATGATGTTGTAGAGAACGATACTGGTAGCAATAAGGTGGTTGTGAAAGCTGGTAAGGGTGAATCCTCTTCCCTGAGGAAAGAGAAGAAAGTTGTTGGGGAAAATATTGGGAAGACCCTTGTCTTTGGGTCTAAGATAAAGTTGGGCGTGAAGGGTGGGAATCTCTAGAAGAAGGCCAAGTGTAATGTCAGTCCTTTCATGGAGAGTCTATTGGTATTGATTCTCCTCTAAATATTGCTGAGGGGTAGGATAATATGGATATGCATGATCAGGGGTTGAAGGTGTAGAATAAGAGGAGGTCCGTTGCTAGAGAAATTGAGAGCTCTCTTCGCAAAATAAAAATATCGGTTGTTGGCCAAAAAGGGAAAGAGGTGTTGGAAAGAAAAAATCTCAGTAGGGATTCCCAGGAGATTGGGGTGGATGCTATATTTTTTTAATTTCAATCGAGAGGATTTACCTAATGTTCTAGGCTTAGCTGAGGGTACCATCTCTTTGTTTAGGTTGTTTAAATGGGGTTTTCATGAATTAAATATGACTAATGTGAAGTTCCATGGGGTTGTTAGTAAAGTCAAGGAATCTTTGGAGTCCTTGTAGGCTCAAATCAATCAAATTTTTGATGTTGTTAAAAAAATTGCTGATGAGATGTTAAGGTTGAAGCAAATTTTTGAAAATAGGATTGTGGTGTTGGAAGATAAGATGGAAATGGCCAATCAGAAATTGGATAAGGTGGTGGATGTTAGAAAGACTGTTATGAGGACTGAAGTGAAGGGCTTGACCATCCTCAACGAGAAGGCGAGGCAGTGGGTGGAGGAAGCTTCGAGTAGTAAGGGCTCTGTTGGGAATAGGTAGTGGACGGAGGAAGCTTCAGGTGGTAAGGTTGCCACTAGGAATGTTGTTTGTCTACCTAGTGTTTTGATCAAAGAGGTAAGTGAAATGGGCCCTTGTACTTGGACCCGCAATAAAACTAAGATGAAAACTAGTGTACTTGCTATGAGACGAGGATTGCCAAGGTGGGTCGATCACATTTGATTCATGATGAATTGAATCATAATTTATCCACTAAACCTCAATCTTAGAAACAAGATCATTCAAATTGAAAGTTTAAATTAAGCATTTATTGAAACTGAAAACTACAAACTACGAAAGCAATTAAATTCCTACTCTAACCCATTTGAAACTTATCTCGTTTTGGAATTGGTGTTGTGTTGATGTGGAACAATGACCCTTTCCCAATCCCATGATTAGTGAGCCTATTTCAGTTGATTCTATGGAAGAAAATCAATGAAACCATTATGATAAATGGATGAAAACCTAATTTATGGTAAATTAAACATGATGCAAGCTAGATTAACATGATTTTATACTAAAATTAATCTAACTATGTCATTGCTAAATTGATTTAAGCTATTTCTAAGCTAAAAGATGGAAACCCTAATTTATAAACAAGCTAAGATGGATGTGTGGAAGCCATTAATGGATGTCTTAAGCTATTATGCAACTAAAAATGAACTAAAACAAGATAAAAGTGAATAAATTGAGAGTGTGAATGCAAGTGGATTCAACAACATAAGTTTGCAATTGAAAGATGGATCCATGTTTTTTTTGGGTAGTCCAGGGTATCCCCGCAACTCAGCCTAGCGACACAGGTTTCCCATTATGGGGCGAGCTGAGGCAAGACTAATCCTTGGAGATGTACCAAGCCACCCATAAGCCAGGTGCATCGGGTGATTCCGAGCCTCAAAGTCAAAATCGAGACCAATGGGGAGAAAACCCATAGCCCAAGCCAACTCTGCTACCCGTCTGAGCTAAAGATGGATCCATGTTTGTCTCCAAATAATGTTCTATTTATAGGAGAGAAAATGAGAAATGGAGGGTTGAGATTGAAAAGATTAATCAATGGTCCAGGATGGAGGAAATGGGAGGCATGGATAATGGATTCTCATCAACGGATGATAATGCAAGATGAGAGTTAATCAAGGGATCACATTTGTTCCAAACAAACACACTTTCGACTTGCACACACAGGTCACAAGGTGACTTTCTCAAGAGGTTAAAGGTTTAGCTTTTTCAAAAAGCTAAGTGAGATGATTGGAGGAGAGAGAATATTCTTTGGAATATTCTCATGGGTGAGGATAGAGATATTTTGCAAACTAAAAGAAATTTTGAATTGTGCAAAAAAAAAGGAGACAAGGAATATTCCCCATTTAGAGGAAAATTAGATTAATTGCTAATTAAACAAGATTTAATCATGCAATTGGGGAATTAGAAGAATTAAAGGGATATTCATTAAATTCAATAATTTAATGAATGGGGGAGAGATGAAATGACATTTAATTAAATAACTTAGGGTTATTTAATGAAATTAGAAGACTTAGGGAATTAAATTAAATATTTTGATCTATTTAATTTAATAAGATGAAATGTTAGTGTGAAAGGGGGTGAATTAACCTGATTTGATGAATTAGGTTAATAGATGCAAATGGTGCAATTGATTAATTAAGTAAGCTAACTCAATCAATTTAGCGAAAAAAGGATGGGTTTGAAGAGGAAATGATGTTAGTATCTGTTTCAAGTGCATGATATTATTCAAGACATTTTTCAGTGTCTACACCTGCCAAAGAGATCACTGAGGTGATTGATGTGCATCAAAAAATTATTGAAACAAATATGGACTCGACTGCTGCTATTTTAAAGAATCTGTAGTTGTTGTTTGTGCTCCTCTTTTTTGAAATGTGTTTTGTTGATGGTTTGTTGATCATTGGCTATTTTCTAATCTGTGTGCTTATCTTTTGAAGCAACTCTCTTTTTTTTAAAGGGTTTTAGGACCCATTCAAAACTTGTTTTACCTCTAATAAAAAACATAATTGCAAATTGCATAAATAACATTACATAATTCTAAGTAAATGAAACTCATCTTTTCAAATATAGATTGTGATTGATTCATGATCATGTTCATATAAAAATTCATAACTTACAAGAGTTCAATGGTCAAGGTGTCCTCATTTGGATCACACTACTTTTGTTCCACAAGACTTGACTATCGACTGCAAGAGGGAGAGCATCACCCAAGCGATTTTCCTCCAACCGTGGACTTAAGTGGTCCCTCACACATCTTCCTAACCAGAAGTGGCCCTAACCTTCAACAAATATTTTGGTATGGAAACCTCTAATAATGCACATCTAAGTATCTATTGTTGTGTCCTACATAACTAGTACAACCATACAACTATGGATACCCTTCAACTATGAATGACTCTATTGACTAGATATGCAAACCCAGATCACAATGAAGTGACAAAGTGTAAGCAATGATTTTTACACCTACTCTGGCCAGATTTTTCATATATATAATAAATCCACTTTCTATGAATCAGTGTCATATGTTCACCCACCCTTACTCAACTTGGAAACTCTAATGACCCATGGTGAAATATTCTCTTGGTTTACCCCCCATATTAACAATCATAAACAAGATTTCATTCAAAAGTGATGACACACTAATATTGATTTAATAGTCCAAATAGGTTTGACACAATCTCTTGAATACCATGTTACATACTTGTAACAATTTGGGTCTGGCAAGTTCCCCTATTCAAGTTCTTTCTCTCTAACCATGGGAGTAACGAGTCTCCTAGTTTATGCTTAATTGGTTGATATTGATGGCACAATATCATTGGTTAGACCTAGTCTTAATATAAATCACTCATAAAATGTTGATATTGATGCAAAGGAATTACATAGTTTAATGAAACTTGAATAATTTAAAAACATTTCCTTAAGGACTTCATAGGCAACCACAAATGGGATATCTTAGTACACCTTGTCACAATTGATGACTTGGTTTCCAGGGTATTCATAGGAAGGAAAACACACCCATACAAGGTAGGACAACACAACACCATGGGAAAACATTGTTTCAACATGAACATTCAACCAATCTCAAGAAAAGGTCACAAACTTGTCACTATTGGTCTAATCTAGCATTGAACTAGAATGGGGCTTGATCCAAATTACTTGGAAGAGAGTAAAAGGTCAAGGAAAACTTGTCAAAGTACCCTAAAGGACCATGATAAACAAATCACAATGCAAAAAATCATGAGACTTACAACTTTTGTAAAGTTTAAACTAAGACTGCAAATTTGCCCTCTTGGGACAATTATGTCCTTTTGTCAAATAAATGCCCAATAAGCTCAAAAACTCTTTGAACAGGTTCATGGTTTGATACATACAAATATCAGACCTGCTGTCCTTCCAAAGCATGTGCAAACCCCCATTCTAATCCCTGCAAGTTTGGCATATGGTAGAATACATAATTACAGGCTTTTCCACCCATTTAGGTGATTTTTCATGGGTGGAAAAGCAAGCTACATCATTTTTACTCCTCTTAGGTTACCCTAAGTAGGGTTTTGACAACTTTCAGAAAACCTTCAATATCTTGCAATATACATGATGAAATTCAATGCCATAAAGATCAAAAGGAAGGGAATTCACATGCCCACACAATATAATCAATTTAAGATCACCAAATGGGCCGTATAGGTAGTGGAAGAAGAGAAAACAAATTGAAATGTTAGAAAACTTAGAAAAAAGTTTACTTCATTAACTCAAAAACTTCAATATCAATTCTCCAATCCCTTGTTCGACTTTGGAAGGTATATTTTTTGCATTTACAGTCAATCTCAGTGGTTTGTAACCATTTTTTTCTTGCATGTAACCATTTTCTTGATTTTTTGCCTCCTTGCTAAAGTTGCATGACAAATTTTAGCAACTTTTGACAACATTAGCAACTTTTAAATTTTAAAACCAACGACCCTTAACACTTCAAAAATGGATCAACATGATCCCAAATAGCCATAAATGACTTTGTTAAACACCAAAATACACCAATAGCACAAAATCCAAAATTGACATAAAGACTTGCTTATGAGGTTCTTGTGACCCTGGACCATACACCCAAGGGAAAAAAAACTCAAGTACCACTTGAGTGCATGCCTGCAACTATATATCCATGTTTGATAATATCAGCTTCAGACATCCAAGTAGCATCTTCCATAGGAAGACCCCTCCACTTGACCAAGTACTGCAAATATGTTGTGTTTCTTGTCTTCTTGAGTTCATTTGTATCAAGGATGAACTCCAAATCTAGAGGTTTTTTGGGAGGAAGGTCTTGGATCCATTCTTCATCTTCAAATTCTTGGGAACCTACTTTATTACCTGCAACAACATCCCATTTGAAAGGGTACAAGTCAGATACATTAAATATAGGTGAAATGCCAATCCCACTTGGTAACTCAATCTCATATGCATTAGGACCAAATTTGTGAGAAACCCTGCAAGGAGCAATCAAGTCTTCATTCTCAATTTGGAGTACTTTCCCTTAGGATATATTTTCTTTCTGAGATGGGCTAGAACCAAATCCCCAACCTTGAAAGTGACTTCTCTCTTCTTTATATCAACTTGTTTGTATTTGTCCACACTTCTTTGTAGGTGATCCTTGACCTATTACTGAATCTCTTTCATAGCCATAAAAAATTTCTCACCCTCAACACTCATCCTCTCCATTCCACTGATATCCCTCAATTCAAACATCCCTCTAGACTACAAACCATAAACAACTTCAAAAGGAATCTTACCCACACTTCTATTCACTGAATCATTATATGCAAATTTTGCCTGAGGCAAGATCAGATCCCATTGACTAGAATGCTCTTTTGTAAGGCATCTTAAGAGGTTACCAAAGATTCTATTAAATACTTCAGTCTGCCCATCAGTTTGAGGGTGATAGGAAGAACTAAAACTAAGGTTAGTGCCAAGTTTCTTCCACAAAGTTTTCCAAAAATTCCCAACAAATTTACTATCTCTATCTGAAACAAAAATCAAAGGAAAACCATGAATACTTACCACTTCTTTGAAGAATAAACTTGCAACATAAGAGGTATCCTTTGTTCTCTTGCATGGGATGAAATGTGTCATCTTGGAGAACCGGTCTATTACAACATACATGGAATCAAAACCTCTAGGTGTTTCTTCTAAACCCACTACAAAATCCATGCTTATAAACTCCCAAGGCCTATTTGGAATAGGAAGAGGCTGATACAAACCTGCATTTATGCCACAACCCTTTTCCTTTTAACAAATAACAAATTTCTCAACAAGTTTCCTTACATCAGTTTGCATTTAGGACAAAAATAGTGTCTTCTTAGCTGCTCCAAGGTCTTATCAAGACCAAAATGACCTGCAAGACTACCACTATGCTTCTCTTTTATCAAGTTATCTCTCATTGAACACTTAGGGAAAAAAAATTGTGCTCCCTTGAATAATAAACCATCTTGAATCGGAAAAATCAACCCACTTATCATTATTTTTGCTACAAGGCTCCTTACAACATGCATATATTTCTTTGAAATATGCATCTTCAATATACATACCTTTAAAGGATTCAACTCCCACACTTTGCAACTGAATTTACTGCACTATTAGAGCCCTTCTACTCAAAGCATCTTCTACTTTATTGGACTGCCCCTTTTTGTGCTTAATGGTGAAAGTAAAACCATGTAAATATTCCACCCATTTAACATGCCTATGACTGAGTTTCTCTTGACTATTCAAAAATTGGAGGGCATGGTTATTAGTATAGACTATGAACTCTTTGGGAACTAGGCAATGTCTCTTTTTATTCAAAGACTGGACCAAAGCATACATCTCTAGGTCATAGGAAGAGTATTTCTTCTTAGCCTCATTAAGTTTTTCAATAAAGAAGGCTATGGGTCTACCCTCTTGAATCAACACCGCCCCTATGGCATAGCCACTTGCATCACACTCAATAGCAAACACCTTATTGAAATATGGTAAGGCTAATATGGGCTGCTCTGCTACCCTTTTTTCCAAATACTCAAAACTCTTTTTAGCTTCACTAGTCCAAACAAACTTTTTCCTCTTATCCCCCTTTATGGTATCAATGATTGGAGCACAAACATGACTAAAACCCTTAATAAACTTCCTATGAAAACTTGTCAAACCATAGAAACTTCTTACCTAAACAACTAATTTGGGTGGAGGCCAACTTAGAATAGCCTCAACCTTGCTTGAATCCATTTTCGAGGTGCCTTTTGTAACCACATGTGAATGGTGAATCTATACCTACACAAACATAAAAGAACAAACATATAATTAGCTTATTATGCTAGTTAGATCAACATTCCCCATGAAATTAATTTGAAGCATGAAAACAAGAAATGAAATGAAAAACACAATAACAAAGCTATAAAATCCTATTCTAATGAGAAAACTCTCAATCCCATGGGGGAATTGGTGCCATTTTGATGTGGAAAATGACCCTTTCTCAATTCCTTGATGTAATTGTGATGATATTTGATCATGATTGTGCTTCCTTAAAGAAATTTTCCAATAACCTAGCTAAATTGATTGTAAAATATGAAATGCTATGATCTCAAATGTTAAATGCCTATATTGATTGTGCTCTTAGTTGATTGCTTCAAAATACATAGAGAAACATTCTATTTATAGATTTGAAGAATGGAACATTGAAGAAATGAGATGAATGTGGGACAAAAGACCAACCAACAAGAAGAGGCCACTTGTCAACATGTGAGAGGATGAGGAATGAGCACATTTTAATGAATGTGCAAATAAATATGGTTAGGTGGAATTTGAAATTTGTGAAATGAAAAGTTAGAGGGAAGAAGAAATGAAGTAAATGCAACTTGGCTCAATGCACAGGGCATGTAAGAGGCCTTTAAAGCCTTGTTGGATGTACTCATCCCTTTTGGAGGGATTTTTGAATTTGAGGAATATTCCCTCATTGATGCCAAGTTGAGAGAAAATAGAAGAATTAATAAATAAAATAAAATGATTTATTGTGCAAGTTGCAAAATCTAGAGGATTTGATGGATTAAGATTAGGATTAATCATGATTTGATTAATTTAGATGAAGATTAGCTGATTTGACAATTTGACTTAGATTTTTGGATTAATTTAAATCAAAGTTGAGAGGAATATGAATTTAGATTTAATTAAATAAAGTTTGATTTATTTAATTAAAGAGGGTGGTGTTAGATTAAATCAAATAAAGATTAATTTATTTAATTTAAAAGAGATGACTTTAGAGAATAATTAAATAAATTGAATTATTTAATAAAAAGAGGGACTATAGGATTAACTAAACAAAATGATTTATTTAATTAATAGGAGTGGATGACTTAATCAGATAAATTTGATTTATTTAATTAAGAGAGGAAATATGATGAATTTAATCAAATAAAGATTATTCAATTAAATTAATTAGTAAAGAGGATGATTTAGGAAGAAACAATGTTAGTAAGATCAAGATCAAATGTGTAGGATCAATTTGTATATTTTTCATGTCTACATTTTGCCCCTCTTTGAAGCAATGTACCCGTTGTGTTGGTTCAAAGAATAAACTACCAAGATCAAAATTTAAAATTTTCTAATTTTTCAAATACCCCACTACTACCCCACTAAGAATGATTATGCTGGTATACTGCCCCCTTGAGAGATCGGATGAAAATTTGGATTTTGGGTGATCTCACGAAAAAAGAGGACAAGCTGCCCGATGAACCCAAAAAGGGTCTAGGATGCCAAAAACGTGCCAAAATAAAAAAAAATGATGAAAAAAGCCCTCAGTCAGGTGAAAATGAGATCGAAGGTGCAAAACCCTAGTTGGACAACTAAACAGGGTCAAAGAACCCTAACTTTCAAGCTTAAATAGGCCCGAAGGGGTCACATTCAATTCATTTGCACACTTATCCTTTAAAGATTTTGTGTTTTTGAGCTCTGAGCATTGATCAAGATGGTGCAACGATTGCTTCCACGACATGTTTCGGATCGAGTGCGAGTGTACCAGTGGTCAGCCGATGCAAGACCAACGGTATGTGACCCTTATTCGACTTTTCATTTCAATTTTGTGCACATTTATTAGGGTCAAAAGGTCAAACAAGTCAAGTAGTGCTATATAGCGTCGTTGAGGGTGCATAATCGATGTTGTACGGCCTCAAAGTGTGCCACATATGCAAAAGGTGTCACCATGACTTAGTTTAGAAAATTAGGGTTTCAATCCAAAGTTTGCCGCATGTGTTAATTATGTTGCATTAGTGTAATTTAAAAATTTAGGTTTAGGCATGCGATCAAACTACGAAACGACAGTGCATTTTGGAGTTTAGGGGGTCCTAGCAGCACAATTTGGAACTTCCAAACAACGTCGCAATTGAAAACAACACCACATATGCTATTTCAATTGTGAAAACTCAGGGCAAGATCTTGATTTTTTACGAAATTTGACACTGTGACTTTTCTTGCGTAGGAGGACCTAGGGATACTTCATTCACGTGAGCACAGGTCCATGGTTGTTAGCTGACTGGTCGGGTTACATGATCTGCTCCAGGAGAACCTTGGGGTGATAGGACTATGGTATGTCACTCATGCACGCCCCGTCCGGACGCACTTGGGGATGATGATAGCCTTGTGAGAGTGATGGCATAGTGAGACATCCTTGTTTCACTTGCCTACACGTGAGGCTACAGTCACATTAGAGGATGTTTGGCACATTCTTCGATTGACCATCCACAAAGAGAGAGTGATCTATGATGTGGATGTTGGGAGAGGTGCCTGCTATGAAGTTATGGAGCTTGAGGAGATTATCTTTGCCGAGGGGTAGATTGAGCTTGAGCGGTATAGGGGCATAGTTCCCACTTTAGCGATTGATTGTTGTCGCTATCATTTAAGGACTTGTGGCACCAAATCGACGTGATCGATATTTTATTTTGGGATGGGGTCTTAATTGGGAGTAGATACTCTGACGATGAGAGTGCTCTGCATAGGGGCCAGTGATGTTGGCTTCTCTTTACCATGATTTACAAGAGTTTGCATACTTGGACAACAGGGCCATTAGGGCTGGAGTTACTCTTTTACATGTTTGGGCCTGGGAGCACATTGCGGTGCTTCATCCATAGGTTACATCAATTTCCCTAGAGCCAAATGATCCTATAGTCTGGCGATATGGAGGGGAACTGACTACTTTTACTCACACAAGGGCATGTGGCATCCCTTAGTAGCAAAGGGTCATAGATGAGATGATAGTTTTTACATGGAGGCCCTGGCTCGGTATGCTCACACGGTACGATGATGTACAAAAACTCTTCTATGTGAGGTAGGATAGAATTATGTTGGGGAGGGAGCATACCATGATAAAGAGGTATCTCCCAAATAGAGTTACCAGATAGTTTGAGGAAAGACAGGACCGTCTCGATGACTAGTATGTGGCCATCTTCACACGTAATACGAGGGAGACAACATGGGGCAAGACAATCCTAGCTGATGAGGTAGTTACATCATTCAGACAACTGGTGCCCAAGGCATGGCCTTATGATCAAAGACAAGGAGATGCATGGGTCACTCAGGAATATACATAATGGTTTAGACCACCCCTACGATTGACAGATCCAGGTGCAGCACCCCTACGACGGAGGCCCAAAGGCAAATCAGTAGGCTGAGGGTGAAGGCAGGGAGACAGAGGGGGTGGAGATGGAGATGAAGATGGGGATGGGGGGAGAGGAGGAGGAGGAGGAGGAGGAGCACCTCCACATCAACTAGAGTAGAGGAATCAGGTGCCTGCAGACTAGTAGAGAGTTGGGGACATGTAGTAGAGGGAGAGGGATCCACAGAGAGACCACCAACAACAACCCCCACCGCCACCACCACCACAACCAGACCAAAGAGATTCCTTGATATAGCAGTTGTAGGCCCAGGTCTAGGATTTGTAGGCACAAGTAAAGGAACTAATTGCCGAGAGGGACCAGGCTTGGTCAAAGAGATTAGGAGATAGGCCAGAGATGACAGCTAGAGAGTATGGCCTCTACTTCTCAGGGTAGGATAGTCTCAACGAGGCTATCCAAGAGGTAAAGAATTACAGGTTGCATTATAGGCAGGTCATACCAACAAGGGCCCGAGTACCAGAATACTCACAATAGATAGGATTGTGACAAGCAAAGGAGCATGCCGAGAGACAAGTGGGGGAGGGTAGCAGCCAACAGGGCTAGCTTCACATTTTTTTGATCATGGACAACATTCTTTTTTATCCATGGGATCCATTTTTTGATAGCCCCATGGGAATTTCTATACTCCAATTGATACAGACATATTTGATCCTGATCTTGTACCATGATAGTTGTATTTTTGATGATATATATGAGATGGTTCAATTATTTTATGAGATGTGTCCTATTTTACTTATGCGTGATGGATGGATGTATTTAATTTCCTAATATGCTATGACACATGATATGTAGATATTTATTGATGCTCATGATTATGGATGCATTTCTTTTTTGTATATTTTCTTATGCATTTGATGAGAATGTGATGATGTATATTATGATATGATGATGCAAATGTATGCTTATGAGATGCTTAATAAACCTATATGATACATAAATACTTTGCTTTTGATGCAAAACAATTATGATGATGTATGATATGAGATGACCTATGATATGCAATGGTTGATGATTATGCATCGTGGTTTATGAATACAAGATGTTGTGATATGTAATGTAAATGATTATGAGATGATTATTCTTTTATACTATGTGATATGATATGCCTATGCGATGATTCCTATAATGAATGCAATGTTATGTTATGAAATAATATTTTATGATATGCAATGATTTGTAATAATATGATAACCTGAGATGATCATGAAATGATTTTGCAAATGATTATGTAACAAGATTATTATGATGTGATATGCCTATGACATGTGAATACATAATGATTTATGATATGTGATGATATGATATGTGATTATGCAATGGATGATTTAATAATGCCTATGTGATAATACCTGATGAGCCCATAATATGGCTATAATTTGGATGTCATGATTATAAGTTTTAGAAACTCTTGATCTCTTTTTATGAATGTTTAAACTCTATGGTTACAAACTTTTAATGTTTATGGGTAGTGTTTGATGATAAGAAATCCTATACTCTTGATGCATAAATACCTTAGCCTATCTGTAATCATAGCCCTGTTTTGACTTCCCAATTGACTGATGCGATGAATGTAGTGTTTGAATAAGTAAGATGAATTGAATGCATGTGATTAATGAAGAATGTCGTGCTATTATGAGTGCATGCCTTCTTTTGCCTCTATTGCCATGTGTTCTATAGGTTGTTGGAGCTGATATGAACAAGTCAATACACAGCAGAACTCGCGGGAAAAGGTCATCTTCAGCGCACCAACGAAGGAGTCGTTCAAAGCACGGATTCTTTTGTCCGAGTCTTTGGGAAAGAACCAAATGAATCATCGATCTAGGAAGGAGTGGAGCTCTAGATTTCCTCTGAGATAGTTGAGCGGATAGACTCGCATTTATGAAGTCTGTTCCTCCCTCTCAGGCGGCATTTATACCCGCATCTTCCTTTGTTAGTTGATTAGTTAGTTAGTCATTTCTCTTTAAATAAAGGTTCCTCCCGCGCGAGTGAACAAGGTTGATCAAGAGAGTTTTAGACTAGAGAATAGAGATACAATAGATTGTAATTGTTTACTATTATAATGGAGAACAAAGCTTTGCATTAACTTTCTTACAAGCAACAACCATGTATGAGATTCAAAAGTATGAATAAGAACTGATGAAGTTTTGAGTTCTATTCTTGCGTAATTGGTTGATGCTTGCTAAGGGGGCCCACTTAGTGAGTATCTGTAGTTAGCTATTTACTTTCTGTTATTTATCTGTTAGAATTCCATTTCCATAAGCTTTGATGCAAACTCAGTCTTAAACTGTTCCTGCAGCATAAGACCAGTTCATGGTTTTTGTTTCTAGTAATTATTATTATGATTTTTGCTTTAGTTAAGAGATGTTTAAGTTAGTAAGACTTTACTTCATGTCCCTGCATCAGAATTAGAATTCCTTTCAAGCATTTACTTCTAGAAAGTTATGGCTAAAACCAGTTCTTAGTGCACATACAGTGCCGCTCCATTTCAAGTATACGTTCCCTGGTTTGACAAATAAATGAACGACCATGAGAAGATGTTAGTCACCTGTTGGAATGTCCAATTCCCAGGTTAGGATTTGCCACGACTTCTATATCCTTTTATGGGCGCGACCATTTTTGGTGCCGTTGCCAGGGATGGTGTCAAGCTGAGAACCTATCCTAACCATTTTTAGCAATAGTTTTAGCTTTCAAGAATTTTAGAAATTCTTCATTTTAGTTAAGCCCGTTACATGCATAGAAGAAGAGACCAATTTGGAAGATTCCTTCCTAGAAATTTAGATATCCAAGAAAATAACCCAGAGATTGACCCAGAAATTGTCCCAGAAATTGTCCCAGATGAACCATATTTGGATGCCGGACAGGACCTTGTCACTTCATCTTCTTCTTCCTCGGAGATCAGTTTGAACCTGTTTGATATACCTGATAATATTGATTTACTCGCATCACAGTTGAATAACCTGCATACCCATAACAATCCACTAGCCGTTGTTGTCCACCAGCCAAGAGCTAACCCAGGCTCACCACTAAGGATGGCAGTGCCTACTTTTCCCTTTCCACTTCCCGAGTTCCATGACAATAATAACCTCAAAAATATCCCTGCTTCAGAGCTCCCAAAGTTCTATGGCCTGATTACAGAAGACCCTCATACCTTCTTGTTCGAATTTGACATCCTATGTAGGAGTTATGATTATACTTCTGATGCCCATAAGATGAAATTGTTTCCTTCTACCTTAAAGGAGTCAGCCTTAAGATGGTTCATGGGATTAGGAGGCAATGCAGCAGCCACTTGGGATGAATTGAAGGAATTTTTCTTAGGAAAGTATAAGGAATATTGTAGGGGAAATGATATGAGAGGAGATGACCTCTTCAAGATGGCACAAAAGGAGGATGAAACCTTGGAGGACTATGTCTCCAGTTTTTTGTTCAGTGTGCAAAAAAATACTCAGCATGCACTAAATGAGAAGTCTAAAAAAATTCTCTTCCTAAGAGGAGTCAATGATATCTGCATGGAAGCACTAGACCTCATGGCTGAAGAAGATATTACCCAAAGTAATTGGGATGACATCAAGACAATATGTCTCAATTACTATAGGGCAAGTGTAAAGAAAGGCAGAGGATTCAGACCCTCTGTTGCCAAAGGAAGTGGCTTAGGCGTATAAAAAGAAGAACTTTCTAATCTGTTGTCTGACCTCAAGCAAGACATGATCAATGATGTAGCTACTTAGCTAGACACAATGCAAGCTAGAAGGAAGAAGGAAGAAGCTGATGTGATGCTCGCTGAATATTGCCCTCACTGCAGACATAAGAAGAGGGACTGTAGATGCAAATCAGTGGCCAATTTGGAGATGCACCATCTTCCTACCAAGTTCAAAACTATTGAAGGAGAGGAAGAGGTGTTCTTTGTTGCTCAATATAGTCCATGGGCCCCAAGACAAGGTACACCTCAGGACCCCTTGCAAAATTTTGGTTCATATAATAATCAATGGCAGAACCAATATCTTCCAAGTTATGGCCCATATTCTCAAACTCAATGGAATAATCCTTGGCCAAATGCCCAGCAAAACTGTTGGCAATCCCCACAAGGGAATTGGCAACTACCACAAGGGAATTGGCAACCACCACAACAAAATCAGTGGCAGCCTCCGCAAGGAAATTGGCAGCAGTCTAACCAATGAAGAGTAGGCCAGCAATGGTCAAATCTATCCATTGGTTTCCTGCAGCAACCCCAGCAGCAATCCATTATGCCACCTACTGCAGCTAATCAAAGTCCCAACCCAAAGCCAACCCAATTACCAACTCAAGCAACACCCAATCCAAATAACCAGCAGCCACAACAACAGCAGCAACAAGTCTATTTTGCTGATCCTAATCATCAGCCTGCCTATGCTCTCAACCTGAATAATATTAATTTACATTCAGGAACTGTGTTATCCGCACCATCTCCTCCCATAATCTCAGAATTGCCATCTGAAGAAGCTGACCAAGATGAAGATACAAATGACCTTCCCCAACCAATTGAGCCAGTTCAGATTCCATCATTACCTAAGGCATCTAACGAAGTGTCCCCTCCTTTCCCACAAAGGTTGGAAGGTGGAAATGTTAAAAAACAAGAAGAACCTATCTTTGACATCCTTGACCAACTAAAGCATATCTATGTGAAAATTCCCTTGTTCCAAGCAATCAAAGAGGTACCTATCTATAACAAAGACATTAAGGAGGCATGTCTAAAGAAACCAGGGAGGAAAAAGAAAGACCCTCAAACTGTCCATGTCATAGGCCAACTCTCTGACTTAATGCTAGGGAAGCTTACCATCCCAAAATATTCTGATCCAGGAAGTCTTGTTGTGGAGATCAATATTAATGGGGTGCAAATTAAGAATGTTTTAGTAGATCTTGGGGCAGCTATCAATGTCATGACAAAAGACTTGGTTGTAAAACTTAGTATTTCAGACCTAAGGGCTACACCTACAATATTGCAGCTTGCTGATAGCTCAACTGTCAAACCTGATGGGGTAGTTGAAGACCTTTTAGTCACCTTGGATTCCTGGGAGTACCCTACTGACTTTATGGTCTTATCTCTGAAGGCATCATTGGGGGGATATCCTGTCATACTAGGAAGGCCTTGGTTGGCTACTGCTGATGCTTACATTGGTTGTAGATCGGGTAACATGACAATATCTGATGGGTATAACAAAAAGAAGCTTACCCTCTATTCTCCAGCCCAACCCCAGCCTGAGTGTGGAGAAGCTGTTTGGCCAGATTTGGGAGAAGAAAAGGAGGTGAACTCCGTGGCCAAATTAATGATGATTACTAGAGAGCCTTTCATTGCACAAGAAGAAGAAGAGGGTATATTGTCCAATATCCTGTTGAATAACTATAGTACCAAATACTTTGATTGTGAAAAAAATCCATGTTCCTTGCAAACAATTCTTCCTTCGCCTACATCAGCTCATTATCCTGCAACAACTGACTACTTACACACCTTGCTACCCCACGAGGTAGAAATTCCATTTCTGCCTGAAGTATCTATGGTTGATTTAACCTCCCAAATTGAGGTAGCAGCAGGAAAAACTGTGAGCATCAATAAAAACCTCACCAATGAGCAACAAGAATCCATGGTTAAAATGCTTACCAGTCATAAGTCAGCTTTTGCTTGGGAATATGGTGACATGAAGGGTTTAGACTCCAAACTCTGTACACATCGCATATACATTAACAGTGAGTTCAGACCTGTTAGGTAGCCTCAAAGAAGAATAAATCCAGCCTTGAGGGAAATTGTTAAAGAGGAGTTGTAAAAAATGCTGAATGCTGGTTTTATCTACCCAATCTCAGATAGCCAGTGGGTTTCTCCATTGGTTATTATTCCTAAGAAAGGAGGAAAGTGGAGGGTATGTGTAGACTACAAAGAACTCAACTTGGCAACAAAGAAATATTATTTTCCTCTTCCATTCATTGATCAAGTTCTAGATAATTTAGCTAGGAAAAAGTACTTTTCGTTCTTAGATGGCTTCAGCGGGTACAATCAAATCAAAATTGCTCCTGAAGATCAAGAAAAGACTACTTTTACATGCCCTTGGGGGACTTTTGCCTACTCAGTCTTGCCTTTTGGTCTTTGTAATGCACCTGCAACTTTCTAGAGGGCAGTCATAAGCATCTTCTCAGACATATCACATGATTGCATGGAAATATATATGGATGACTTTAATGCTTATGGTACAACGTTTGAGGAAGCTCAAGCAAACTTGAAGAAAGTACTATAAAGATATGAAGATCACAACCTATCGCTGAACAGTCAAAAGTGCTTCATGATGATGCAAGAAGGAATAGTGCTAGGTCATTATATTTCTGCTGTAGGAATGCAGGTTGATCCTGCTAAGATTGAGGTCATCTCTAATCTACCCTGTCCTACCAAGCAGAAAGAGGTAAGGAGATTTCTAGGCCATGCTGGATATTATAGGAGATTTATAAAGGATTTCAGCAAAATAGCCAGTCCATTGTATGTCTTATTAACTAAGGACTCTAAATTTCACTGGACTGAGGCCTATGATAAGTCTTTCCTGCACCTGAAGGACCTATTTACTAAAGCACCTATTCTTCGAGGACCAAAGTGGAGTCTGCCCTTTCACATACATACAGATGCATCTGATCATGCCATAGGGGCTGTGTTAGGACAGAAAGAGAATTCCATTGAGCATGCTATCTATTTGATTAGCAAGAATCTACAAGGGCCAGAATTGAATTACACTATCACAGAGAAGGAGTTGCTAGCAGTGGTGTATGCCCTGAATAAGTTTAGGCATTATGTAACTGGCTACCAAGTATTTGTTCACACTGATCATGCAGAAATACAGTACCTTATTAATAAACTTGCCATTTCTGGGAGGTTTGCCAGGTGGCTACTGTTGTTGCAAGAGTTTTATATCATAGTCATTGACAAGCTAGGCAAAGCAAATGTGGTCGCTGATTTCCTGTCAAGACTTCAAACAACTACACCTGCCACATTCGAGGTAATTGATGATACTTTTCCTGATGAACATCTATTCTATATTGCTGCTCGCACCCCATGGTATGCAAATATTGCAAACTACTTGGCAGCCAATAGAATTCCAGCTCACTTCTCCCCAAAAGAGAGAAAGCTGCTGATTGAGAAGAGTTTCAACTTTTCTTGGATAGCCGATTGTTTGTTCTATACTGGACTAGATCAAGTCATGCGTAGGTGTGTGAGGGAAGATGAGACATATGACATACTGCATGTTTGTCATGACGAGCCATGTGGTGGCCATTTTTCCTCTAAAAGAACAACAATGAAGGTACTTAACATAGGGTATTATTGGCCCACTTTACACAAAGATGCTATAGCATATACCAGGAAATGTGACAAATGCCAGTGAATGGGGCGACCAACAAAAACTGATGAAATGCCTCTGCAGCCTCAAGTGGTAGTAACCACCTTTGACAAGTGGGGTATGGATTTTGTTGGTCCTATAGATCCGCCATCCAATGGAAAGTCCTATATTTTGGTGTGCACTGACTATGTAACCAAATGGGTAGAGGTAAAGGCAATGGCACATGCCAGGGACAACAAAGTTGCTGAATTCTTCTATGAACAAATCTTCACTCGATTTGGAGTTCCCAGGGAACTTGTCACTGACCAAGGAGCTCAATTCACATCAACACTGATTACAACGTTCATGAATGATTATAAAATCAGACACAGGAAATCAAGCCCATATCACCCTCAAGCAAATGGCCAGGTGGAGGTTACTAACAGAGAGTTGGAAGCAATTCTCACCAAAACAATGAAGCTACATAAGAAGGATTGGAGCAGCCATCTTCCAGAAGCAGTCTGAGCCTACAGGACAACCTGGAAAACTACTACAGGATTCACACCTTTTGAGCTACTTAATGGTAAGATTGCTATGTTGCCAATTGAATTTGAACATAAAACCTTAAGGACTGCTCTACAGCTACAGATTGATCTCTTTGAAGTGCAAAAAGAATGCCTCCTCTAGTTGAATGCATTGGATGAGATGCGGAAAGCTGCCCTGCAGCATACTGAAGCAGTGCAATAACAAAGGAAGAAGTGGCACGATCACCATATCAAGACAAAGCGATTTTCTGCTGGTGATTGGGCCTTACTCTACGACTCTAGATATAAAGAAAATCAGGGTAAGCTTACAACAAGGTGGCTTGGTCCATATGAAATTGAGAATGTATTTGATAATGGTTCGGTACAGCTGGTGACAATCGATCCTATCCGCTTCAAACTGTTGGTTAATGGACACCGTCTTCGGTTGTACCATAAACCCGCTTCAAAAGAGGAATTCATGCAACAGCTTGTTTCTCCTGTGGCCAGTGATCTTCATGCAGCAAAGGGCTTCGGCCCTCTTCCTGCAGCGTCTCTTTGACTTATGTTAAAACATCCATAATAAAGGTTTTTGTACGGAAGCCACTTTCTTCATCATTATCCATCGCCATCAATCACTCATTTCATTCTTCTTTTCTATGTCACCCATCCATGTCATCCATCTCCCATACCACGTTCATTTATATTTCTTTCCAAAAACGTCATTTCTAATTATGCTGTGAAATCTACCAACATGCGTGGGCATTTATTAAAAGGTATGTTATATTCTTTCTATTCGTCATATCATTCATTAATTTTATTTGTTCATTTATTGCATTACATCTATCAGTCAATTCTATCATTACTCCCCATGCCTCGCCTATACTTCCCACATGTGTGGACACATGTCACATTTTAAGTAGGGGGCGGGGATAATTTGAAACAATTCTTTCATTTTTGCTATGGCCACGTTTAGTGAAAACAATTTTTTATCGTACATGCCGTTAATGAATGCATGTCTTTTCTAGATCAACAAGTTAACTGCTAGTTAAGTAGTTTCTCGAAATCATTGCATGCAATTGTTTTTACATTATTTCTGGTAGAGCAAAAAGAGAAAGAAGTAGAACAAGGAGAAGCAGAGCAAATAAAAGAGTTTTTGAAATATTCAGAAGAAGTTGAGATTCAAGGTTTATAACAGAAATAATTGAGAAAATGGGTGGTCAGCTTGTACATCGTGAACCAGCAGCTTATGAAGCCTTGACACAAGACCCTTAGATAGTGCAAGCATTTAGCATATGTAGATGGTTGAATTACTTCTTGAGCATCGATTCCTTCGATGACGAGGTTGCTTGCAAATTCTTAAGAACTCTTTCTAAGGGAGAAGCCACAGTATGGGGCTTAGCAGTAGCAATCACTGAGGAACAGATTGCAGAAATAACAGGTCTTCCTGCAGTTGGTGAAGACTTTCCTACAGGAAGGGATGTCATCTCTGCCAGGGCAAAATTCACAATGCCAGGTGACGGACCCTTGGAAATTTCAAAGCAAGGGTGCAGAAGAGTGTCTGTACCTTACCCCTACTCTGAGTGTGCCTCCTATATAATCAGGTACTTAACTTGTGAGGGACGCTTTTCCTTTTTGCACTCCTATCATTTTAAGCTGTTAAGCCATATAAGGCATGGATTAGCTATAAATGTCCCGAACTTTTTGTTAAAACTTTTAGAGCGCAAGGCTAGTGAAACCCAGAAAGGGAAAGACAATTCAGTCTCTCATCATGCCCTCATTAAAAAACTGACTAAGCGTTCTCTGAGGGACGTTTCCCCCCTTTTTTGGCAAGAATTTGTTGCCCAGAAAGGGCTGCAGCCTCCTGAGCCTCCAAGAACATTGCCTGCACGACCCAAGAAAAAGAAAAACCGAGTAGAGTCTTCAAGTAGAGAAGCTGAACAAGATTCCCCTACTTCTCCTGCAGCACCTAGTCCTGCAACCGTTAGAACTGAGCCCTCTACCCGTGTTAAAACCAGGTTTGCAACAAGGAGTGAAAAAGGGAAAACTAAGATAGACGAACCATCTAGCCCTGGGCATACCCTAGTAGAAAACCCTCAGGCCAAGAAGAAAAAATAAGCTACCCGGCTTTCTCCTGCAGCAACACTCGATGCCATCGTGGTTTCATCATCCTCTCCTTCCAATTCTCAAACCCCCATGCAACCTAGGAAAAGAAAAGCTTCCCATGAATCTCCTGCCTCAACTGCATTACCAAGAAGAACTTCTGCAAGAAAATAAAGTCAGGCTACCCCACCCTCTTCTACCCAACCGAAAATAATTGTCATTTATGAGGAGTCTGAGGAATTCATTCCTGAAAATTCTCAGAGTACATCCGAGAATTTCTCACCCGGCACCTCAGAAATTCCTGTTGAAATGCAACAAGAAACAGGGGAAGTTGAGAAAGAACAGCAAGGTTGTACTAATGGGGGGAAAATGCCGAGTCTTAATGACCTGGTTGAGGCAGCTGATAGAATTTCTAAGGAAGCAGAATCCCCTGTTGACTTACAACAAGAGTTTGTCCTGCAGCAAGAGTAGGAGCAACCAGAGCAACCTGGGACATCCAATGCAACCCTATTATCTTCTGAAACATGCCAGATGTTAGTTGGATATAAGAAACCACTGCTAACCCAATGCTTAGAGCACCTTCAGGAAACCTGGAATCTTGTGACACTTCAGACTTTGAGTTTCCGCCTTCTGGCTGAAACTCAAATACAACAGAGTCTGTGGAAAGAAGAGAAGAAGAAGCTGAAGAAAGAAATTGAAAGACATAAACAGTAAATCCAGGATGTAAAGGAAAAGATGAATAAAATGATGAAGGTAGCAGGTCAAATTATGGAATGTAGGCCATCACCTAGAGTTTATGCAATGTTCCTCAAAAAGCAGTTTTTGTGGTTTCAGTGGATGAGGATTTCTAAAGACCTTGACCCTGTTCCTACCACTGCTAAAGAATTTTATGATGCATATTAAATGACACCTGATTGGCTGAGGAACTCCATGTGTGAGTTATATTTGCATGGTTTATTAATTCCTGATGAAACTGAGTGGAATCCACTCTTGTTTATTGGCGACATCCATTTAAGATCACTAATGTCCTAGGTAGCGAATGAAGTTAATTATGGAAAGCAATCTGAAGACTATGAGGAGACTGAGAGAAGAGAACCTCTTCCCCTGAGATCAAAAAGCACAAACCCCAAAGAATTTATGAGGGCCTGGCTTTCTGTTGCGTATGGTTTTTATGATCCTACAGCCAGGATGAGGATATTTGATTTAAGGAAACAAGTCTATGACGAATTCAAGCACTAACCATATTCATTTTGGAAGCTTGCAGCTTCCAGAAGTAAAACCAGATGAGAAAAGTTGACAGTTGGTTTGAAGAAGTCCGAGCCTCATAGTCCCCTGCATTTAACAACAGCTCTCAAGGGGTCTGAAAGATACATGCAGATTGGCCTCCATAAAATATTTGAATTATGGATGCCACTAACATTTAGACCTCCTACTTTACTATGGCCATTATATCCTTATCATGCCACAAAACTCAATGAAGATACAGAGGCCAGAAGATATGAGAGATGGCAGAACTGCAGGGGTTTTTACTTCAGATTTGGGACTGCATTACAAGGCCATGTGATTCCTACGGATTTCCGAGATACAACCAGAAAGACTAATGCTGGAAGACCAGCATTGGATAAAGTAGGGGGCAGATGATGAGCCCATAATATGGCTATAATTTGGATGTCATGATTATAAGTTTTAGAAACTCTTGCTCTCTTTTTATGAATGTTTAAACTCTATGGTTACAAACTTTTAATGTTTATGGGTAGTGTTTGATGATAAGAAATCCTATACTCTTGATGCATAAATAATTTAGCCTATCTATAATCATAGCCCTATTTTGACTTCCCAATTGACTGATGCGATGAATGTAGTGTTTGAATAAGTAAGATGAATTGAATGCATGTGATTAATGAAGAATGTCGTGCTATTATGAGTGCATGCCTTCTTTTGCCTCTGTTGCCATGTGTTCTACAGGTTGTTGGAGTTGATATGAACAAGTCAATACACAACAGAACTCGCGAGAAAAGACCGTCTTCAGTGCACCAGCGAAGGAGTCGTTCAATGTACGGATTCTTTTGTCCGAGTCTTTGGGAAAGAACCAAATGAATCATCGATCTAGGAAGGAGTGGAGCTCTAGATTTCCTCTAAGACAGTTGAGCAGACAGACTCGCATTTATGAAGTCTGTTCCTCCTTCTTAGGCAGCATTTATACCCGCATCTTCGTTTGTTAGCTGATTAGTTAGTTAGTCATTTCTCTTTAAATAAAGGTTCCTCCCGCGCGAGTGAACAAGGTTGATCAAGAGAGTTTTAGACTAGAGAATAGAGATACAATAGATTGTAATTGTTTACTATTATAATGGAGAACAAAGCTTTGCATTAAGTTTCTTACAAGCAATAGCCATGTATGAGATTCAGAAGTATGAATAAGAACTGATGAAGTTTTGAGTTCTATTCTTGCGTAATTGGTTGATGCTTGCTAAGGGGGCCCACTTAGTGAGTATCTGTAGTTAGCTATTTACTTTCTGTTATTTATCTATTAGAATTCCATTTCCGTAAGCTTTGATGCAAACTCAGTCTTAAACTGTTCCTGCAGCATAAGGCCAGTTCATGGTTTTTGTTTCCAGTAATTGTTATTATGATTTTTGCTTTAGTTAAGAGATGTTTAAGTTAGTAAGACTTTACTTCATGTCCCTGCATCAAAATTAGAATTCCTTTCAAGCATTTACTTCTAGAAAGTTATGGCTAAAACCGGTTCTTAGTGCACATACAGTGCCGCTCCATTTCAAGTATACGTTCCCTGGTTTGACAAATAAATGAACGACCATGAGAAGATGTTAGTCACCTGCTGGAATGTCCAATTCCCAGGTTAGGATTTGCTGCAACTTCTATATCCTTTTATGGGCGCGACCAATACCTTTATAAAATAAATGCAAATTTATGATGTTTATGAGATGCTTTTAGAATAATGAATCTATATTAATGATGAAATGTAGTGCATCTATGTTTCCTATATGATATGATATGCATTATGATGATGATCTATGGATGCATTTATCGATGTTTTTGATTAACTTTCATGGTACCATGTTAGTATGGACAGAAGATAGAATAAATAAGAAAATAAATAGAGGATCCAACACCTACACTATGAATGATGATGATAATAATGATATTAGGAATTGGGATTTTAAAAGGGCCATTTACCTTATGTTTGATAATACATAGGTACGATGCAACAAGGTATAAAGAACCGGGATAGTGTTGTACCTAGAGTGACGTACTTTGACTCAATGATCAGATAAGAGTATTCTTGTTCACACTTGGAATACAAAACCTCATTCAAAATGTAGTTCAAATATTCTAAACATCTCAGAACAAAACATAGAAAAGAAAGCCTTCTTATGTGGTCAACAAGACACCTAAAACACCCTCCCTACAAACCAAAAAAAATACACATGACAAAGTTATTTTACAAGAATATCCAACAAGCACAAAAAATAAAAAGATAACAATCGTTTCCCCATTCCTTTTTCTCTAAATACTTTTGTTTGGACATCATTGAGAGGTTACTAGAATGAGCGCAATAAGATAAATCAAAAGACAAAGATCAAATAAATAAACAAGTTAATGTTCTTCATACTGCTAGCCAGGACTATACTACTATGATGCTTGATGTTGATGTCCATTGTAGGAAGGATGCATCCTAGGACATGATGTTATCATAATTATTTGGGATTGATTGGATGATAAGCTATTGATACTCCAGGTTGACTAAATTGCTGATTTACTGACCTAGACTTGAGACTTTGACGATTGAGTACACAGTTTTAACCTACTAGACTTGCTTCCAATTTTTTCACCAAAGGTTGAGGGTGAAAATGATTTATTATGAGCGGATTGATTATTGCAAGTGAAATCGAGATGAGATGGATGGAATTTTTTGGGTTTTTTGAATGTTTTTGGATTTTTTGCAATGTTTTGATGTTGTTTTTGGGATTTTTGAGATGTTTTACAAATGTTTTGATTTTCAAAATTTCTAATATTTTGGGTTTTTTTAGAGATTTTAACCAAGAGACTAAACTAAAGACCTATCCTAGGGGTCTCGAGAGTTAATCAATAGATTAGCCTTGCCTATGTTATACACGCAGAGACCACGTAGTTCGACTGACACAAACTTGATTTATTGACGAGATATGAACAAATGGATCACCAGTTTATTATGAAAGACTCCTAAAGGACTAACCTAGGGTGTCTCGGGGGATGATCAAAGATCAACCTTGCCTATGTTCAAGCCCATTGTTGGTGTAGTTCAACAAGACGACTCTATTTTTGGTTTTTTGGATTTTAATTTTATGAATTTTTTCGGATTTTTTGATATTCTGATGTTTTTGGATTTTTGAGATTTTAAGGAAGACCTCAAGGATGTACATGAATCTGATCTGATGCACATAAAAGAACATGCCCCCAGTGTGATGTGATAGACTACTTCGATATAGGCCGGACTAACTGACCTTAGGAATGTGCCAAGTAGTACTAGGGAGATAATGATATGAACACAAGACTAAGCTATTATACTGACACAGATGGATGGATGGAAGAATGATATGAGATGCGATGGATAATGGAAGATGATGGTGGAATGATGCAAAACAAGTTGTATATATCTTGGTGGATGGAAGGTGCTTTATTTACACAAGGCACCTGTTTGCTAGGTTTTCGCCAAGGTACTTGCCCAAAGTGCCACCGAAGTGGTTTTCACTAGAGGACGATTTTTTTTCTTTACTATTTTCAATCCTTTTTCTGATTTTTTTTTGGATTTTTAATATTTTTTTGTATTCTTGGTTTTACCCTTAAGAGATCAGGCATATAACATTTTGAGATGAGATTTATTCATAGGATCATGTAGAGGTTCCCCTCCGGGCGTTGATAGTTGATATGCCCCATACTTGTAACTTGTTGTGATGATTAATGGTCCTAGTCAGTTGGGTTCAAAATTGCCTTTGCTATCTAGATTTGGCACATTTTTTTAATTTTCCTTTAGTACCAACTCACCACCTTGAAAGGTCCAACTCCTGATCTTCTTGTTGTAGCTTCACTTGAGATGGTTCTGGTAGACTTGCAAATGGTTTAAGGAATCCATGTATCGCTCATCTAGTAGCTCCCGTTCATTCAATCGTGAGACCCAGTATTCTTCATCTGTTATGAGATTTTTCAGTGATATTCTCAAGGACAAGAGCTCGATCTCAATAGAGAGTATGGATTATGATCTGTAGACCAGGGAGAAGGGGGTGGCACCTATTGGTGTGCGAATGCTTGTGCGATAGGCCCATAAGGTAGGATTCAGCTGCAAATGTCAGTCACGACCAACATCATTGACTATTTAATTGAGGATTTTTAGGATGGTTTTATTGGTAGCCTTTGCTTGGCCATTGCCTTGGGGATAATATGGAGTGGAGAAGTGATGTTGGATTTTGAACTTTTGGCATAGGTCACGAACATCTTGATTTTTGAAAGGTGTCCCGTTATCCGAGATAATGGCTTGAGGGACATAGTATAAAAAAATAAGGTAATTCAGGATGAACTTAGATATCTGCTTCCCTATGATATAGGTCATGGGAATGGATTCCACCCACTTCGTGAAGTACTTTGTGGTGGTGATGATAAAATTATTCCCATTGGATGAGGTGGAGATGATTTTACCAATGAGATCGAGCTCGCACTGTGAAAAGGGCCAAGGTGTGATTATGGGGTTTAGCTCCTAAGCTGGTGCATGGATGAGGTCCCCATGTTGTTGACACTGCAAACACCTTTTGACATTGTCACGTGCTTATCTTTCCATTGTAGGCCAATAGTACCCCATCCTCAACAGTTTCTTGGCCAAAGTCATACCACTTGAATATGAACCACAAATGTCGTTATGTACCTCGGTTAAAGTGGTCAAGGCTTCCTCAATGTTTAGGCAACGTAAAAGGGTCCCTTCAATGCTCTATGGTACAAGGTATCTCCTAGGATGACAAAATAAGATGAATTTTTAACAAAGGCTCTTTTGAGGTTCGGGGTTATGTCGGCGGGGAGGAATCCTATTCTCAAGTAAGTGTATATATCATGGTACCAAGGATCATTGAAACCAATGATTTCACACACAAATTCAGACTCTATTACCTTGAATGTTGGTATGAGAAGCTGATCTATGAGGAATTATTGCTTTGGGACGTTGTCCGGGATCTCTAGGAGTGATTCAATCATAGCCATTGCATCCACTGCTCTGTTATTTGCTCTTAGTTTTTGTTCAAATGTAATATCAATGAAGATATCCTTAAGGTTTTCGATCAACTTCTTGTATGGAGTCAACTTGTCATCCTTTGTTTGATATTCATTGTTTACTTGGTTGATTATGAGGTACAAGTCTTCATAGACCTTAAGTGCCATGATCTGCCATTGTACTGCAATTCTCAACCCTATGACAAGAGCCTCATATTCCATGATGTTTTTTGTGCACATGAATGACAAATTGTATGATTTAGATATGCAATCCCCTTGCAGAGTGATGAATAATATTCTCGCTCCTGACCTGTGTTGTGAGTAGGATCCATCAAAGTACATTTTCTAGTGATCTGCCACACTAAGGTTGAAGATGGATTCGTTGGGAAACTCTGAAACAAGTGGATTATATGTATATATTGGTGCTTCTACCAGTTGATCTGTGATTTATTGTAGTTTAATAGCCTTGCATTCTACCTACTCAATGTCATGCTCTGTCAGGATCATAACCCACTTCACCATTCGTCCTGTGAGAGTTGCTTTGGAAAGAAGATACTTGAGCGAATCTATTTTTGCAATGAGCTTGATCTGATGTGCTAGCATATAATGTCTGAATTTCTATGTTGCACACATTACTTCCAAAAAATCTCTCTCAATGGGTTTTTAGTTCAACTCATGTCCCACCATGGTCCTGTTGATGTAGTAAATAGCTCTCTCCTTCCCGTTTTCATCATGTTGTACTAAGAGAGCGCCAAGGGCTACTGTTGTTGTTGATATGTATAAGATCAAGGGTTTTCCTAGAATTGGTGGCATAAGAACTAGTGGTGTGAAAAAATACTCCTTGATCTTGTTGAATGATTGGTCACATTTCTCGTCCTGTTTGTATGCTACCCCCTTGTGGAGTAGATGAGAATATGGGATTGCCTTGTCTGCTAGTTGTGTTATGAATCAGCGGATGGACTAGAGTCTTCCTTATAGGCCTCTTAGCTGCTTCAATGTCCTGGGTGCCTTCATTTCAAGGATTGATTTAAATTTGGTGGGGTCTACCTTGATTCCTCTCATGGATACGATGTACCCTAGGAGCTTGCCTGATTGTACCCCAAAGACACACTTTTTTGGATTAAGTCGAACCTTGTACTTTTCTAGTCTGTCAAAAATGGAGCTTAGGGCTGATATGTGATCTCGTCACTTATTTGATTTAGCCAGTATATCATCCACATAATCCTTCAAGTGTTTTATAGATCATGTCATGAAAGATAAGTGTCATGGCCCTTTGGTAGGTTTCTCCTACATTTTTCAACCCGAATGGCATCATATTCTAGCAATATTTCCCTCATGGACAAGTGAAAGTTGTCTTGTGTTGGTCTTCCTTAGCTATCATGATTTTATTATATCCCAAGAATCCATCCATTAGTGATAGCATATCGTGTTCGACCCTCATAGCCACGATCATATAATGTTTGGAAATGGAAAGTCATCCTTGGGACATGCTTTGTTCAAATATCTGAGATCCGTACAGATGCTGTTTCCCCTAGTGGGCTTTAAAATAGGTACAAGGTTTGAGATCCAGTCTGGATAATCAATTGGTTGTATGAGTCTTGCATCTAGGAGCCTCTGTAATTCCATTTTGACCAATAATTCTATTTGGGGATGCATTCTCCTCATCTTTTGTCTTACTGGCTTTGCTTCAGGATATACAACTTGGTGATGAACCACAACTTCTGGATCAAGCCTAGGCATGTCAAAATAGGTCCATGCAAAGTTTTTCTTTCTTTCTATCAGGAACGCAACTAGGAGTTCCTATTTTTCTGTGAGAAGTGACTCGACATAGAATTTTATGTGTGGTGTTGCTTATGTTCCCAGATTAATTGGATTGCACTATTATGCTAGAATTGTTGACTTCTCCTGATGAATGAAACTAAGAGGAAGATTGAATCCTTCATCCTCCGGTGCCTCAGAGAGGTTTTCACCATTGGATATGTCCTTTATTTTTACTATTTTTGAGTTAGAGAGTGCCACAGTGTGGTTTTAGCTCAAAGTCCTAGAGATTATTCTCAAATTTTCAGTTTTGTGACTAAAGGATTCAATTGTTTCCCCGTAATAGGGTTGTGTATCTAGTATGATGTCGAACCCAGGTTTGTGATCTCCATATGGTACTGTATCCCACAATCCCATGAATTTTGAGAGTGCCTCATCATTTTTGAATGTGTCCAAAATTGGTGGTCCTCGTTGGTTGTAATTGATGAGTTGGGGATAGACTAGGTTTATTTTATGGGTTTGATAGTTTGACTTAAAAGACAGGGTACTAATCATGAATAGGGAGGAATTTTCAAAAAGTATAGGTAAGTCAGTTAGGATATCCTTGTCACTATCACTGCTGCACACATTAGTTATGTCAAAGGTAAAGTTGTCTATGACTCGACCTATGGATACAAGTTACTGAAGGGTTGTTTTCGATAGCTGAGTGGGAGTTTTGACCTTTTTAACCAAGGCACCTCTACCAAGTATGGTCACCTTCGGAGGGGTACATTCGAGGCCAAGATTTCTCATACACGTCTTAGAAATGAGAGGTACCATAAGACCATTGTCATTCTATACAAGCTTCTTGTTTTTGTTATAGCCCATACCAAGCATCATTTGTAATCCTTTGCTACTTTCATCCATGGGAAGATTAGGCACAGGCCTTTCATCTTGGTATAGTGAGCTTGATATGTCTCTTTCATCTACTATCTCTTGACTTAGATCCCCCCAAAATCTGAATCTAGAAGGGTCTTCCTTGAAAGTTTGGGATATGGTGTTTCAGCTGATTGGGGTTGTCCATGTGACCTAGGAGATTGAGGTAATCTCTTATGATGAAAGCACTTTTCTCCATTTTATAATCCCCACACCCGTTGTGTTGGATAATGACATTTATTTCAAATATATTAGGAATGGCGAGTGTATTTGTCTCAAAAGGAGGCCAAGGTAGTTGGGTCTACATACAGAGTGGAAGGGCCTTCATCATTCTTTGGGACTTGGGGGATTTTATAGTATTTGGCTTGCAATTTTTTGCAGTAAGAAAAGGGCTTAGGATCACTGTATATTGTGACCTCTTAATTTTGATATGAGAACTTGACGCACTAATGGAAGGTTGATGCAACAGCTTACATCCCATGGATCCATGGATGCCCCAGGAGGATGTTATAAGGAAAATCAAGATCAAGGACTTGGCAGGTGGTTTCCATAATGGCTGGCCCTACTTGAATAGGGAGTTGGATAGTGCCCTGAGACACTCTTTCTTGGTCATCATATGCTCTGATTGTGATGCCCTTTCCCTTTTCAATGGAATCCTTGAAGAATCCTAGATTCTTTATGAGCTTGAGAGAATAGGTGTTTAAACCTGCACCCCCATCCACCAAGACCCTTTTGAATTTGTTTTTATGAACTAGGACCTGAAGGTGGAGTGCACAATTGTGAGATGGTTGGGTGGGGAAGTCCTGATCAGAAAATGTGAGGAGATTTGGGGTGGTAATGTTTCTGACCATAGCTTGGATTTATTTTGTATCAATATTGGTAGAGATGGTATATGAAGCCAATGCATCCTCAAGGATTTCCCTATGGGTGGACGAGATCTTCAGTAACTCCAGATGGAGATATGAGTGGGAGTTCTTTTCAACTGGTCCAAGATATTGTAGCCATTAGGAGCGGATTTTGAGGTGGATTCCCTAGGTGGTTCTGATGACCCAACAATGGTGACTTTTCTACCACGTGTGGTGACTCCACAATCATATTTGGCTCCCTTGATGTTGAAAACAGTGACCCATTCATCTAGGGATGCAAAAACATGATCATACACATGGTTCACATCGGAATACTTTTTCTTTCCTTGGTTCTTTCCTTTGTTATGATCCTACATTGGATTCGTGTAGATCTTAAGGTCTTTATTTCTAGCTCATTGTTCTACGTTATGATCTTGTCGTCGATGAGGTCTTGGATTATATTTTTCATCTTCATGCAATTGGTTGTTGTGTGCCCCTTGATTTTATGATAATCACAAAGGTAGTTTTTATTGTACCATGGTGGTTTCACTTGGGGCTCTTGATAATTCTCATAAGTGGGTATTTTGATGAGATTCTCATATACCAATTTCTTCATGACAGATACGACTGATTCCCCAAGAGCTGTGAACTTTTTCTTGAGGGGATATTTGGTTTGTGGAGGTGGTCCTTCTTGATTATTTAGATTGTTGACTTGATTAATTGGTGGTTGTTGTGATACCACATTGGTTTGCACGTTGTTGTGATTGTTGTTTTGCGACTGCTGATATGGTTGGGTGTTTTGTTTTAGAGCACTGATTACAACCTTGGCATCAACCACACCATCATTAGTGATGTTCCTATTTTTTGCCTATGTGAAAAGTTTTTCATTATAGCTAGTGGAAGGTCAGTTGTCTTGATGTTTTGGATATGTAGGTTTCCCCCCTTGTACAATAAGGGCTCGTTCGATATTAAGTTCCTTGGGGATCAATTGGTCGTAAGTGGTGATACACTAAATCTTTAGATGGAATGCCAAGGGTTTCTCAAGATTGGAAATGATGGTGCAAATTTGTTTCTCTTCTGGCATGGCCCACTTGCTCCTATTGGCCTTGGATCTCCATCATTGTAGGAAGGAAGCAAATGATTCCCCCTTACCTTGTTTGAGCACATATAGTTACCCTAGACTAATATCCATGCCAATGTTGAATGCGTAGTTCTTTATGAATGCGTCTACGATCTCTTGGAAATTTTTGATGCCAGTAGGAAGGTGAGAGAACCACTCCATGGCAGGCCCAACAAAACTTTGAAGAAATATCCACATCAAATATGTATCGTCATATGCGACCTCCATGCAATGTACTTGGAATTCCTTGATGTGATCCTCAAAGTTTTTGATCCCACGATATTTGTCAAATTTAGGGATTTCAAATCCCTTTGGGAATGGTACCATTGCCAGACTCCTATCAAAGGGAGAGGGACATACATTTCTTGGTATCTTTGTTGTTTTCCCTTACTGAATATCAAGCACTTGCTGCGAGAGAAATTTGATTTGTGTTGTCACGTCGTCTTGCGGATCAGGGGGTGTAGTGAATGTGTTCTGAAGTGGTCGAGGTGTTTGAGTGATGGATGGAGTGTTGGGTATGTTGGTGAGAGTTTATTGCAATATTTTTTGTGCGATTAAGGCTTGTTGATATGTCTACATTTGTTGTTGTGCCAACAATGCTTGTTGTTGGTCTTGTTGTTGTTGTGCCAACAAAGCTTGTTGTTGGTCTTACTGTTGCTATGCCAATAAAGCTTGTTTTTGGGATAGTAATTGGGTTGCTTCTTGTTGCACTTGATACTATTGCAAGGCATGTTGATACACTTGTTGCTAAGTTTCTTGCAGCTACGTTTGGTATTGAGCTTGCGCTTGCACTTGTTGAGCTTGATACTGGGCTTGAGCTTGAGCCTATGCTTGTTGGGCTGCCTATGTAACTTAGGCATCTTGTGCGGCTTGTGCTGCTTGAGCTGCTTGCGTAGCTTGGGCGGCCTGGGTGGCTTGTTGTTGTTGTTGTAGTAAAGCTTGATCTTGGGCAACCTATTGCGCTTGTTGTACCGCTAATTGTGTCTACACTTGCTAGGCCGCTAGCTATGTAGCTTCTTGATTTTGAATTTGTTGAAGTGTATTTTGATAGGCAAATTTTTGAGCTTCTTGCAAGGTGATGCTAAATGAATTTCTCATGTTGGGTTTTGGTGGTGGTGGTGGAAAATTAGGAACAATGTTCGTTGTTGTGATGAGAGGGACGGTTGTATTGATAATTAGGGTTTGTGTTGTGGATGGTGCAATTGATATGCTTGGTCCTTGGGAGACCATGCTTTGAGATACTTGGAGGATGATAGACGATGTGTTGATTATTGGGGTTGCTTGAATGTTTGCCACCTTTTGTTGTGATATCGATGGCAAGATGGGAGGATGCGGTATGATGTTTTGATTTATGATCAGAGGGTTACTCATATTTTTTTGATTGATGGTTGGTAGAGGGGGAAGGTCCAACCCAAGGGGTGGTGCGAATGTTAATGGAAATGGGGGAAGAGATGGTGTACTCCCTTGGAAAAGTGACGAGGAGGAGGGATCAAAGATTCCCCTTGTTCCAAATAATCTTCCTTTTCCTTGTGAGGTCATGGGGAGAGAGGTTTACGTGTTGAGAGGATATGCCGGTGTTGCATGAAAAAAGGATGGGTTGGGATGATCATGAAATGTGAGTAGAATGTATTGGTGCAATGGATTCAATGGGAGATATTGACCCACTATGGTATTTACATCCAAATCCTAGATGTTCACAAGGAGATGTGTCTAAATTTTGTGAAGCAATGAGCTTCCCTTGTTGAAAATTGGTTGAGTTGGAGCAATGGATGATGCACTTTGTGGGATGCTTTGAGCGATGCTTTGAAATAGAGGTGTAGATGAGATCGAGGGCATGATCCCAAGAGGCTTCTCCACTATAGTTATTACATCAAAATTGGAAGGGAGTTTAGCCCCTTCTTTTGCCAATTCAAGCATGTATTGGGAGGGATTGAGCCTCATCATGATATTAACAATTCTATGAGTTTTGGGATTTTGGACCATTTCAATGATTTCATATTGTGTTATCCCTAAGATATTATTGGTGATGTCTTCCACTTGACCTTCCTCTTGAGCATTTTGTGATGGTGGAGGAAGATTGGTTAGGGGATTGCTTGATCCCACAAGATTCATTTCGGGAGTGGTTTGTCTTAGGTCACTCGAACTTGATGTTTCTTTGTTGATTTCCATGTTTTTCTTGTGTTGCGATCTAGTTTGCACCTTAAAATAGGGATCAATTTTCAAGAATGTGTGAGATGAACCTCTAATTCTTGAGATCGATCTGACTTTAGGACAAAAAGAGAAAAACTATGATGATTAAGGATCAAAGTGTGATGATGAGATAAATGGAAGGTGGATGATGCGAATGATTGACCTCTTGAGAAATTTTGAAGGAGATACTAGAATTTGGGACTTTTGGATACTCATAAATCATAAAATCTAAGAGGTTGGATGTTTTCCTAGAGTAGACTTGTACACAAGATGATAATTTGACTGTGTGTAATGAAGTTTTCATCAATACACCCCTAGCCAAACAAGATTATTTTGGTTTGATTTGATTTTTTACTTTGGATAATGAACTTATAAACCCCAAGATGTTGGATGTTATCAAGGGGTAGACATGTTCACAAGGATTAATAATTTGACTAAATATCTGGAGAAGGATTCATCTACACACATCTAATCAAAAAAGATGATCTGGATTCGCCACAAGCCTATACTAAATGATTTTTTTTTTAAAGATTTCCAAGAGTTTTTGGTGAGATGATTCTGATTAATGTTTGAGGGATGAATGATAATGATGACTTTGATCCTAGATTAGACCTAGATAGAACTCCTTTCTATAAGACCTCGGTATTGAAGAACGTACTTGGTACTTCTTATGTGAGAAAACAATTTTTTTGAAAGAGACTTGGATATTTTTGGAAATAAAATTCATACAAATTAGGATTGTTCCTTGATGCACGTTTGTAAAAGTTGAAGGTCAATATTTCTCTAAATTTGTACTTGTGAGATTTTTTGACTAAGACCTTTGGACTTTGTTTTTCGGATTTTGATCTATTTGAAAATAATTTGGAAGAGCACATGTGTGGGGTTTAATTGTTTCTTATATTTTCTTAATGACTTCCTTTTACCACAAATAATTCTTGATTAGGTTTTTCAAACTAGATGTGAAATATCCTAACTTATTCTCATCCCACAAATTCCATTATGTGGAAATCAAGGAAATCAAGGCAATAGTTTCCTAATGTTGACTTTAGTAAAATAAAATTGTGATTAAGTCCAAATACTTAGAAGCCTCTAAGGATGAAATCCCTATGGCAAGCATGAGCACTTGAATTTGTCAAAGGTATTTTCTCCCCCTAAAGGGTTTGAAATTTTGAGGATTTTATGGATGTTTGTTTTCAAATGTTTTGGATCCAAGCAAAGTGTTTTGATTTCAAAGTGATGCACAAGCCAAGGATGAAAGAGACAATATTTGTTGAGTTCCCACTTGGATAAATCTAGCTACGCTTACTCTTAGTGGATGATTAGATGCTTGACCACACAGGCTCCCCCTTACAATGCACTCGCTTCTTGGGTCAGCCAAGTATCAGTACCCATGAAACTCCCATGGCATACTTCTCATCTCTACTAAGAGCCATAAAAATATGGGATGACTTTAGAATGACCGCCCTTGCATCAAAAAATAGATAAGGATTATGGTCTTTCTAAATAGGGGGTTTTAATATAGGCATTTCGTTCGTGGGGGACCATCCATATAGTGAGAGATCATTGCTTCCCTTCTTGTCGAAATAATCCTCATGATACTCAAACTTTCCTCGAGTACCCACACTTATATACTGGTTGGAAGTTGCTTGTCCTTAGCGTTTCCCCCCTAGGTCATTCCCTGGGGTGATTACATTTTCCCACCAGGTAGGCCCTCTATGGATAAACAAAAGTGAGCAAACATATTCGTAGTCCAATCAATCTTTGTTGAGAAACAAAGAGAGAACACACACAATATACTCCACTCACACTCACAAGATTTTGTTCAATTTTAGGAACCCAAATTGAAATGTGGAGGTAATCACTTATACAACTTAATATTACAAAAAGTTCTTTTGATTCTCAAGATCGCTATGAAGCACAAGAGAAGTGCATACATCTTTTTGATGATATTAACTTGTAAAAGGGATTACAAAACAAAGAGTACACATGTTCATTTTAACCACAAAGCAATGATATGAATTATTTTTAAGCACCAACTTTAAAGTGTGAGATTTGTTTGTTCATTTGTTAAGTCCCAAAAACAAAATCTAGTAAGTTTTCCTATGGTTCTTTTTAATCCCTTTGTTTTGTTCTTTTTAAGTTCAAACAAAATTTAGTGAGTCCTAAGAAGCAAAAATATAACAAATCCTTAGAAAAGGGATTATAATTTCTCCCCAAAGTGTTTAAAAACACTTGATAAAACGAGATGATGATGTCATAAATAAATCTTGGTCTTTGTTTCCTTCCTTCACTTTGATCAAGCCAACCTACAAAATCTAGCTAATACTGCAAAAATAGAGGCCAAAAACCAATTAGAAGTAAAAAACAACCAAAGTGAAAAAAACACATGTTGAAAATAATATGAAATCTACCTTTTACCCAATTTTAGCAGTGCAATCCACAATTGTGGCGTAATTTGAGAAAGTTAGCGACACTATATAGCACCGCTGGAGACTAATAGTGACGCTTTGCACAAAAACAGTGAGCGCAATTGTGGCACTATTTCGACAAGCGACATAGTTTGGAGTTTGGATGGTCAGTGTCATAGTTTGAAATTCAAATTTTTTGGGTATGAAGACTTCAACGATGCAGTTTGGAGTTTGTGGCATCGCTATATTGCGTCACTGGACTGATAGCGACAAAGTTTCCTATAAACACACAAAAAAAAACCACAGACTTTTTAGAAAAACATGGTGAATTTCTCCAGATTCGCCCTCCTTCTAGCACCAAAATGTGAATGGTGAATATATACCTGCACAAACACAAAAGAACAAACATATAATTAGCTTATTATGCAAGTTAGATCAACATTCCCCATGAAATTAGTTTGAAGCATGAAAACAAGAAATGAAATGAAAAACACAATAACAAAGATATCAAATCCTATTCTAATGAGAAAACTCTCAATCCCATGGGGGAATTGGTGTTATTTTGATGTGGAAAATGGCCCTTTCCCAATTCCTTGATGTGTGATGATCTTTGATGATGATTGTGCTTCTTTGAAGAAATTTGCCAATAACCTAGCTAAATTGATTGTAAAATATGAAATGCTATAATCTCAAATGCTAAATGCCTATACTGATTATGCTCTTAGTTGATGGCTCCAAAATCCATAGAGAAACCCTCTATTTATAGATTTGAGGAATGGAACATTGAAGAAATGAGATGAGTGTGGGACAAAAGACCAACCAATAAGAAGAGGCCACTTGTCAACATGTGAGAGGATGAGGAATGAGCACATTTTGATGAATGTGCAAATAAATATGGTTAGGTGGAATTTGAAATTTGTGAAATGAAAAGTTAGAGGGAAGAAGAAATGAAGTAAATGCAATTTGGCTCAATGCATAGGGAATGTAAGAGGCCTTTAAAGCCTTGTTGGATGTACTCATCCCTTTTGGAGGGATTTTTGAATTTGAGGAATATTCCCTCATTGATGCCAAGTTGAGAGAAAATAGAAGAATTAATAAATCAAATAAAATGATTTATTGTGCAAGTTGCAAAATCTAGAGGATTTGATGGATTAAGATTAGGATTAATCATGATTTGATTAATTTAGATGAAGATTAGCTGATTTGACAATTTGACAATTTGACTTAGATTTTTGAATTAATTTAAATCAAAGTTGAGAGGAATATGAATTTAGATTTAATTAAATAAAGTTTGATTTATTTAATTAAAGAGGGTGGTGTTAGATTAAATCAAATAAAGATTAATTTATTTTAATTAAAGGAGACTACTTTAGAGATTAATTAAATAAATTGAATTATTTAATAAAAAGAGGGACTATAGGATTAACTAAACAAAATGATTTATTTAATTAATAGGAGCGGATGGCTTAATTAGATAAATTTGATTTATTTAATTAAGAGAGGAAATATGACAAATTTAATCAAATAAAGATTATTCAATTAAATTAATTAGTAATGGGGTGATTATAAGAAGAAATGATGTTAGTAAGATCAGGATTAGATGTGTAGGATCAATCTGTATATTTTCCCTATCTACACCACAAAACCAAGATATACCAATTATGTCTTCATAAAATCAATTTTTTTCAAATTAATCATTAGTTTATCTTCACTCAATCTTCTTAAAACCAAATCCAAACAATGTAAATGCTCTTCCTTAGATTTACTGAAAAAAAGAATGTCATTAAGATAAACCACTACAAACTTACAAATGAAAGGCTTCAAAACTTCATTCATCAACCTCATGAAGGTGTTGGGTGCATTTGAGAGACCAAAAGACACTACAAGCCACTCAAAATGCCCTTCATTTTTATGAATTTTTTTCTTCCATTCATCCCCTAGTTTGATTCTGATTTGGTGATACCCACTTTTGAGGTTTTTTTTGGAAAAGTAGCATGCTCCACCTAGACAGTCCATCAAGTCTTCCATCTATGGAATGGAGAATCTATATATTATTTTAATCTTATTAATGGACCTAGGATCAGTGCACACAATCCATTCATCTCTATTCTTTGGTGCTAGGATATTAGGAACTGAACAAGGACTAAGTCTTTCTTTAATGAACCCCTTATCAAGCAATTCTTGGACTTGTCTCTTAATCTCCTCATTTTGCTATGGCATCATCTTATATGTTTAGTTATTAGGAAAAATATCCCCTAGTATGAAATCAATGTGGTGACTAATATCCCTCATAGGAGGCAAGGTGCTTGGGAGTTCATCCACTACTATATCATCATACCTCTTTAGCAAGTTTTGAATTTATAAGGGAAACTCTTCTTTCGTTATTGTTGTCCCAAAAGACCTAGGCTTGACTATGATGGAAAACCTATATTCTCCTCTTCCATGGCCTTTATGTATTCCTTATCTCCTACCAACATCACATTGGATTCCACTTGTGGTGTTTTATCCTCATCTTTCAATGGTGTTAGGGTATATGAAACTCCATCCTTCTCTATGACATATGTGTTCTTTCTACCACCATGTTTAAAATTTCTATCATATTGCCATGGTCTACCAAGGAACACATGAAAAACATCCATAGGGATGATGTCACACAAGAATCTTTCCTTATAACCCCCTACATGGAATTCTACCCAAGTTTGTTCATTCACTAACACTTGCTTCCCTTTGTTTAACCAAGAAACTTTGTATGGAGTGGCATGAGGAAATCTTTTCAACTTTAACTTCTCTACCATTTCAACTCAAACCAAATTGTCAATACTTCCAAAATTAATGACAACCTTACAAAATTTACCTTGAATTTCGCATGTAGTCTTGAAGAGTGACTTTCTTTGTGGGTACTTTAATCAAGGTTCTTCTCATCAATAAGGACTCTCCAACTTCTAGTTCTGCATTTTGTGATGGGGAATTAACACTTTCAACATCATCTCCACCTTCTGCAAGTTGATTTCTCCTCTCACCTTTAAAATAAGTAGATGGTTGCTCCTTAGTGCATTGTCATGCTTCGTGGCCTGGAAATTTATTGCATTTGTAACACTTTCTAGTGAATCCACTTGAGCCTCCAAATCTGCCTCTAAAATTTGGTCTTCTTCCTCTAAAGATGCCCCTTGAATCCGATGTTTGTTCTTGTGAGTTACTTGTCTCTCCTTGAGACCTTTGGGACTGTCCTCTACTAGAAAAAGTCTCTCTTCTTTTGAAATTTTTCCTTCCCCTACCTCTACTTTGCTTCTCTTATCTCCTTTTCAACTCGTCTTTAGCCTTTATGGCCAACTGATAACACTCTTCTACTATTCTTGGACTTGTGAGACTTAGTTCATCTTGTAGGCTAGACCTTAGCCCATTCAAATACCTTGTCAACATCTTCTTCCATGTGGCTTGACCTAATGCTTAGTCTGTAGAACTCTTCTATGTAGGTCTTCATATTCATGTCCTTTTGCTTCAAATTTTGTAACCTTCTATATAGCTGAATGGCATAATCACTAGGTAAGAATTTAACTTTTAATTTTGCAACCATTTTGTCCCAAGATGTATTTTTTTATTTTCCTTTCTTCTTCCTCTCTTCTTGTACATAATCCCACCATAGGGATACATGTCCTCTTAGTTTTTTTCTTGCCAATTTAACTATTTTCCCCTCAAGTATCTCTTCAAACTCAAAATACTTATCTAAGTCTCCTATCCAATCTAGGAGTTCTTCTCTATTTAGACTACTTGAATATACTGGAAGTTCTATTTTTACCTTGGAACCATCATTCTTAACTACCTTTAGAAATCTCTCCAACCTCTTCTCTTCAACATCTCTTTCTTCTTCTTGTTCTTATTCTTCTCCCAGTTCTTCTTCTTCTTGGTCACTCAAATCTCTTGTTACCACTCCTCTCCTCTGGTTGGTCTCAATTGATGTGATTCTTTCATCAAGGCTATCCTTTATGGGTCTCAATTTTTGGGCAAGATCATATTTCACCTCTCTAATTATTCTTTCCAAATTCAACTGAGGAGCCATCTTGGCTGGTCTCCAAACTCAACTTATTTTATTACCTCTCACTGATCTTCTTTGCTCTGATGCCAATTTGATGTAGAGGAAGGACAAAGTTTAATGAAACTTTCAACTTATTCAAAAACATTTCCTTAAGGACTTCATAGGAAACCGAAAATGGGACATTTTAGTACACCTTGTTATAGTTGATGACTTGGTTTCTAGGGTATTCATAGGATGGAAAACACACCCATACAAGGTAGGACAACACAACACCATGGGACAACACTGTTTCAACATGAACATTCAACCAACCTCAAGAAAAGGTCACAAACTTGTCACTACTGGTTTGATCTAGCATTGAAACAGTTTGGGGCTTGATCCAACTTGCTTGGAACAGAGTAAAAGGCCAGGGAAAATTTTTCGAAGGACCTTAAAGGAACATGAGAAACTACTATGTGATGAATCACAATGCAAACAATCATGAGACTTACAACTTTTGTAAATTTTAACCTAAGACTGCAAATATTCCCTCTTGGGACAATCATGTCCTCTTGTCAAATAAATGCCCAAGAAGCTCAAAAACTCTTTGAACTGGTCTATAAGACCTTCATACATATTCTTCACACCTTTCCTAATAAAAAATCACAACAATATTTCTTTTTAAAACTTACAAACTACTCTCCTCCACTATCATGGTCTGATACATATAAATATCAAACCTATTGTCCTTCCAAAGCACATGCAAACCTCCATTCTAATCCTTGCGAGTTGGGCATATGGTAGAATACATAAGTACATGATTTTCCACCCATTTGTGTGATTTTTCACGAGTAGAAAAGAAAGCTACATCCTTTTTACTCCTCTCGGGTTATCAGAAGTAGGATTTGACAACTTTCAGAAAACCTTCAATATCTTGCAAAATACTTAATGAAATTCAATTCCACAAAGATCAAAAGGAAGGGAATTCGCATGCCCACACAATATAATCAATTTCAGATCACTAAATGGGCTACATCCTTTTTACTCCTCTCGGGTTATCAGAAGTAGGATTTGACAACTTTCAGAAAACCTTCAATATCTTGCAAAATACTTAATGAAATTCAATTCCACAAAGATCAAAAGGAAGGGAATTCGCATGCCCACACAATATAATCAATTTCAGATCACTAAATGGGCCATATAGGCCGCACAAGAACAAAAAATAGACTGAAACGTTAGAAACTTAGAAAAAATCTTGCTTCATTAACTCAAAAACTTCAATATCAATTTTCCAATCCTTTGTTCGACTTTGGAAGGTATATTTTTTGCATTTACAATCAATCCCAATGGCTTGTATCATTTTTTTCTTGCATGCATCCATTTTCTTAATTTTTTCCACCGTGCTAAAGTTGCATGACAACTTTTAGCAACTTTTGACAACATTAGCAACTTTTACATTTTAAAACCAACGACCCTTAACACTTCAAAAATGGATCAACATGATCCCAAATAGCCATAAATGACTTTATTAAACACCGAAACACACCAATAGCCCAAAAACCAAAAATGACATAAATACTTTCTTATGAGGTCCTGGTGACCCTACACTAGATATGTATTAAAGTTTTAGTCTCTTTGTGTTATGCCTAGTATGGCTTTGTCCTTCTAGAACACCATAATCGATCTAGTTTTTATTGACATTGGACATCATTTAGTTTGATTCAATATAATATCTTGCGTTCATATTAATGTCCAATACTAAGTCAACATAATAAGCTATCTAACTTCTGACAACTCTACTAATAACCATTCGTCTAATCTCAAAATTCTTCATGGTTCCTTTTGAGTTATCCCTTTGCATATTCTATACAAGGTACCTACATGTGTATGTATATAGACAATCATATATCCACTCCTTCAATATGATACATATATTCACATATTAAAATGTATGATAAGTTTAAATCTAATCTAGAGAACATTTTTTGCTTAAGAGGAATTTGTGCTTTCGTACCTTAAAAATCTCCTTGCATTATGGATTTGGTTTTCTAAGTCATAAAGTTTTCTTCTTAGAATTAAGTTACCGTAAATAGGTAATGATAATATAGACTCTTGGTGAAAATATAATATGATGTCATTTAGAAGATAATGAGGACATATTTACTTCTAATGCATGTTCAACCCTCTTGTTGAAAAACACTATAAACTCATTCAAACATTATAAATACAATACTTGTATTAATTAAGTAATATCATATTAAACCCTAGTTAACTTCTCTTGCTATGTTATTCTAACAAGTTGGTGGTTTAGGTTTCACACAGCTTCACAAAGAACTAACCTTCCAATGGGTTCACTTTCTCTCGAATATATTCACACATAATGCTTATAATCATGTAATTCTTCATAATCTAATAATGTAATTCATGATGACTACTTATCATGCTCTTTTGATTCCCTAATCTACTTTGCCTCTTGTATTTCCAATTTAGTTCTATGCATAGACAATCTAGCTATTTATACATGCACTCACATACTTTCTAATAGCATTAATATGCACACAATGATTTAGCATAATCTATTTCAGACAATACTAAAACTTGGTTTTAGAATTAAAATAAGAAAGAGAAAGATATATCTTAAGCATGCCTTGATTAAAATAGCTCCTAGAACTCCTTGCTTTCAAACTCAATGGCTCAGCTTGCTACCTTCTCTATTGTTAGCTCTCAAACAACAATAAATGCTCAAAATGAATTGTAAACGATATGCAAATGAACTACAAATGAAAAACCTTTCCACTCTCTCTTGACAATTGAAAATTTAGATTTAAATATAATTGCTCACAATACACTATATCCTCACAATCCCACATCTATCCTATCCTCAGAATAACAATATGAATGCACTCCAAAAATGAACAACAAAACTATGAGAAACTACATCTTTGTATAATAAAATGGAGAAGTGGTTGATCCCTTTAAGATAGCTATGCTTTGCTTAATTTTCTGCCACCTCTAAACTTCTTTGCCAACTGTGGTACTTAGCTGGGAAAAAATCAGTTAAAGAATAAATCTCAAAATACTAAATCTCCTCATAGGCTTGCTCCAATGCAACCTTTTTTTGTTTGTTGCCAAGTTTAGCATAGCAGAATGAGTCTTCCATATGGCATGTTAAGTTTCCAATTCAAATAGCAATTCAAAACTTACTCATGCACCCTCATATGTGGGCTACAACTTTCCTTTTACCTAGTCAAACTTGCATATATGGCATGACAATTTTAACATGCTCAATATGGTATTAGTTCTCATGTCTCCTAATATCTCTTAAAATAGTTAATATCTATTGTCTCATGCATGGATTTGACTGCCACCTTACCATGCCTCCAAACACTCAAACTATCCCCTATGCGTGGTAACTATGTCCATTGATTTATGCATAGGTTGGCATTTAAAGTGGGTGACCTATTATTGATTTCTATAGACATTCAAATTGCCTTCACTTTGCCGCTACCCTCAGCCATGTGTGGCAATTTTGTCATTAGATAAGGCTACATGTAGTGTATATACAATGAATTTAATATAATAAATGTTAATATATATATTATAATATATATGGTCTTAAAATATATTCATCATAATGATATATTAATAAATATTTATTCAAGGTTCATATAGATATAAATATTAATATGTATATATACGATATTAAGAATAATAATATATTTATATTAATATACATATATCATAATATTTTATATATAATAATATATTAATATGCATATATACAATAATCATTAAATATAATAATGTATATATATAAGCCTCACTTAATTATCGTCATTCATATTATGTATATACATATATATTCCCTATGTATATATTCATATATGTATATATATATGTATATTCAAATACTCATTACATGGATTATATTCTACTTACAAGAGTTTATTTATCTTAGTTTGATTTGACTAAACGATCAAGGTGGATTCAAGACGACCAACATATAATTGGCCAACAAGTTTATCGATGGGTAAAAGCAAGAAGATGATCAACGAAACGTGGAAATTTTTGCCTTAGAAAAAAATCTGAAATCGGCCTCAAGAAAATGGGATCTCATTTAGTTTTGGGGTCCCGAGCCAAAAACGAGATCCGTTTCTTAAAAAATGGGATCTTGTTTTAAAACGTCCCACTAAAAAATGGTTTGTTAAAAAATGATATCCCCTTTTTCAAAAAATGGGATCTCGTTTCTCAAAAATGGGATCCCATTTTTTAATGGCCCGTTTTTTAGGGGCATGTTTAACGACCTGTTTTAAAACAGGATCCCATTTTTTAACGACCTGTTTTAAAAATAGGATTCCATTTTTTAACGACCCATTTTTTTTTTTTATAAAAAAAAAGTACTTTTAAGAAACGTGATCCCATTTTATAGAATGGGATCTCATTTTCAAAATGGGATCTCGTTTCATTCAAGTATAAAAAAATTATATTTTATGAAATAAGATCCCGTTTTTAAAAATTTTGATTTTTGGTCAGGTTTTTGCTTTACTTTCCGGTTTGGGAAAAAGCTTGGGGACCCAAACCTAAGCCCTAGACCTGGTTCGACCTACAAGTTTAAGGTCTTGGCAATGTCAGAAGAAAATAACAACTTTGGGCATATGTCTGAAGACCTTTTTTGTAGATTTTTTTGACGAAATTAAAACCCATTATAGATGAGACAGTGTAGATTCCAAATATGTAATTTTTTTACAATTGGATTTTTTTAAAAAAAATTTCAATTAATTTTTGATGAAACAGGTCCATAAACTTGAATTATCAGGGTTTTTTAGTATTTTAATAACTTTTTATTAATATTTTTTTTTGAAAAACAGACTGCACGAAAGCGTACTTTAGAAAATTATTTTCAATTAATTAAAATAAAAAAATGATGAGTTTAGGTCATCGTATGCATGCCGTACACGATGATTTTTCAAAACACCAAATATGGCCAATAAAAAATTAACAAAAAATATATGGAAAGCATGCTTCAGTGAGTTACAAATCTTTTCCCGAAAGGATTTAGAAAAATGTGATTATTTAGGTCAAAATATGGATGATGTACATGTGCATGGTATGGTAAAAAAAATGACTTTAAAATTGTGGTTTTTAGAAATGCCTATTAAAAATCAATTTGTATCATCTAGGTATTGAAATAAATTACATATTTGGAAACTAGACTCCAGTTGCTACATTGTATGATTAGTGACTTTTTACAAGATTCCATCTCTAAGTGCTTCAAATTTTAAGGTCAAATGTGTCAAATTATGAAAAGCAAGGAAAACACCCACTAATTGGCCAAAAAGTGGACTCAACTTCTTGCCAAAACCCTAAATTAGGTTTAAAACTTACCGATACACATCTCAGACTGACTCGAAAGGTTCCCCTATCATATTCATTGTATATCATAAGCGCCATTAAAGAATTTAAAAAGGAATTCATCATAATTCATATTCATTCATCTAGACATAATCTTGCATTTAAAAATCATATTTACTTATACAGATAAAAGTAATCTGGTAACTTAGAAATGGGGAGTAACACTCATGGTCAAATACTTCTTAAAGATGCCAATGCTCACATAATGACTAATAATAATATTTGAATTTTTCTTTTACAAAACTCTCCATTAGATTAGGGTATCATATCTCACCATTTCATATGTGCTTACTACATTGTTTAAATTATCAATTTGAAAGATCCAACCATTTGAAGCTTTATCAATATTTCTATTTTATAGAATATTGTTGTGATTAAGTCATATTTTACTTATGACAAATTGTTATTTATGAGTGTGGAAACTATGTGTAAGTGAATAAATAACAAAACACCTTAATGCAACATTATTAGAGAATTCAAACAATGCAATTTAATCTATTTGAAACATAATAAAATATCTAAAACTCTTCCATTTCTCTCTAACTACAAGGATTTATTAAATCAAAGTCAGTCTCAGATTGTGTGCATTGTGATTGTTAAAATGACAATCGAGAGAATGAGAATAATGATCTAAGTGAAATGTTGTGATAAAATGAATTCTGATGAAAGTTGTGATACTGTGATAATGATATGAAAATGATATGATAAACTTAAAATGCAACTAATATGATAAGTTGTGACATGATTCTGATCTAATATGATTACTAAAATGCTTCTATTTGATAATTGATAAATGTTGTATGCTAAATGCTCTAATATGATTCCTATAGAGTAAAATTGCATGCAAGTGGGATCTATTTCTTGTAGCAAGAGGTTGCTTTTATAGATTTTAATGGATAATTCTTGATGTGGCGGCAAGCAATGGTAGAAGATGAAGAATTTGGTGAGGAATAAGGGGAAATTCTTTCCTTGAGCAAGACATTGTGACAAATGATTAAGAAGAAATTGTGGATCCATGAAGCCAACTATTTCCAACCATAAAAATTTGTTTCAAAATTGGCTGGAATGATAAAGTAAAATTGAATGCAACTTGAAGCTTTCAACTTTATTGAGAAAAAGCTGTAGACATGTGCTCAATTAGAAATTTGAGTTATTGAATTTTGGAGGGAAGAAATATTATTAAATAAAACATTTGAATTTTTTTATTTAATAAAAGGGAGATGATAATTAAACAAACTGTGTGATTTAGTTTATTTAATTAAGATAGAAGAATTGGATAATTAAATTAAAACAAACTATTGAATTTGTTTATTTAATTAAAATAGAAGAAAATAGAATGTGAACTATATAACTAAATATTTCTATTTATTTACAAGTAGATGAATTAAAGTTTAATTAATCAAATAATTGTATTTAATTAATCAGATTTATCCAGACCATTTTTAGGTGTATACAATTTCTATAAAATTTATTAAAAGAGTTGAATAATACTTGTATTAAATATGTATTATTTCTTGTTATTATCCTAGTTGGCTCATCATAAAACATAGTTTTGTTCCTTCTTCTTAAATAATTCCCAAAGATTGGAAATAGATTAAACATGGTAAAATAACTTGGTATCTTGAAATTCTATATACTTTGGGATTATCTCTCATTGAGATGTGAAATTGATATATTAACAAATAGAAGAATAAACTATTTAATTAAGACAACAAATTTCATCCTTTAGCTAGAAAAATCTAGGTGATAAATATAATCTTTCTAGCTACACATGTATTTCTCTTCTTGTTGGATGCCATCTAATAAAGAGTATAAAGATTTGAGAAAAATAATCTAACAATTTCTTTGGACTAAATGGGATTGTATTGCTAGTTTTGGAGCTATCTCTTGGTATCATTAATTTCAAATTACAAACTCCAAAAATTAAGGATTATGTCTAATTACTAAATGAATTAATAGAGATATTAAAGACGATGAATTATAGAAAATCTTACTCTTCATAGTTAAAAAAATGGTAGAATGTTGATTGGTTGGACAAGATTCTTCTAATACCATTTTTAATCAAAGAATCCTTTCATATTCAATACATATGGAAAGCATAATAGTAAGTATGCTATTTATTAAATTGGAAAGAGTCTTCATTACAACATGGTTTAGCTTGGATTCTTCCATTTGGTGGAATAAATAGATTCAATATCAGGAGAAATCTATAGCCATACATTTTTTAGAAAATTAGTTGCTCAAGAAAATATTTCAATAGTTTAGTGATATACGAGACTTCTCTTCTTTGTATTGATCTCCTTGGCAAGTCACTAAATATTGCTTTGGCTTGAACAATAAATCCAAAAAAAATGTATATAATCCTTATTCCACCTAATTTAATAATTAATTTATGCACTCTAACATGTAAATTATTGAAAGATTATAATTAACATCATTTCTTATTCCTCCTCTAAAATGCATTATCTCCTAGACTCCTTTCCAAAATGTCCTTAATTTCCAACTCAACATCAAAAAGAATTGTAGATTTAGTTATTGTTGATGCTAAAAATTGACAAGTAGCAGCCTTATGGGAAACTTAGTTAAAGGGGGGACTTATTGTGCTGAACTGAGTAACCTATGGGTTTTTAAAGAAGATGGCTTCTTCTGTAGTTTGGGGTTTGGAAAGTGAAAATGAAATAGATATATAAAATAAAGATGCACCAAGAAGTAGGTATGGGCACTTTAAACCTATCTTTTGGATGGGATTTAAGGGTCATTCAACAACCTGCTATGTCCCAGAATCACATAAATCAAAGATGAAAGCTTGAGTAATTTATCAAATAACGCAAAATAATTCCCATACACATTTACTGAAATGAAGAGTGCAAGACATGGTCTAAATCAAAAAAATAATATTGAAAATATAGAAGTTATGAAATTAAACTACCCAATACAATAATGGCACAGCATAGTGTTTTGTCAAATAGCTAAGAAACAAAAAGGTGGAACAATGGTACAGTCTGCGAGTCTTATACAATAATCTAAAAACAATACAAAAGGCCTGGTGTCTTTCACTATTTTTCTATATATTCCAAACTCATTCTTCGAAAGAAGAAACAATATTTATAGAAAATGATCCCACCTTCGCTTAGCTAGTAACATAAAAGATTACATGGCAAGAGAAATGATGCCTATCACAATGATTTCCCTAGGTCGTTGCAACAAAAAATATTATGAGCCATAGAATGCAATTGCCTTCAGGCCACATGCATCCTTTGCAAATAATGACAGTGGTCCTAGTGTAGAAACAAAAAATTCTTCCATGGACATGTGTCGCTTGTCCAGAAAGTCAGCTATGATACGTGGAAATTTGGTGCAGCTTTTTGCTCGTTTCATCCTTCCCTTCGATGAAATCCCCATGGAGAAGACACATGGAGAAGTATTTGTTACCTACGTTAATTATGGGATCCGCCAAAAGGTGCATGTGGAATGATGCTACATGGTGCAGGGGGTGCAACCTAATAGAGAAATGAAGGGAAGCAAACCTTAAAGGTGTGTGTTGCTAACATGTGAAAGCATGGTAGGGCTCAGTAGAAAAGTGAAGGAGGAAATCCTTGCGAGGAGCGCATGAAAGACACATGGCACATCAGGTGAAGCTCTTCAAAAAAGGGGCCGAAGATATTCAAGTGTATGGGATGTGGGCGGAAGCCAAGAAAAATAATATATCAACCTGAAGGGAGCTCGAGGGATTTTATATCCACAAATTTTGGCAACTACCAGGGGTGTTTTTCCTGTGAAATGAGGAACCCAAAATTTATGGTTCTAAGACTAGAGCCTTGTTCATTGGGTGATGGAGTGAGAGCTTTGAGAGAGAGGTCTACAAAGGTAGCCATTCGGCCTCGGATGGGGTCAATATGGAGCGCATATTTTCTTGTGCCTCATGTAGATCGATCACTTCTTTGAATGGAAGCTTCTTGAATATCTCGGTCTCAGACTCAAATTGAAAGAGAAGCCGCACAATCTGATGAGTGATGCCCTCTATATCTTCAACAATAGGGGGTTGACCGAAGCTCTGAAAAGTGAATATGTCCTGTTGCTTCTCCCCAATATTTGTTGCAATTTTGTCTGCCATTGCCACTGAATCATCAAAGAGAAATGGGGAGGGGAGGCCCATCTGAATCAGCTGGGAGAATTTTTCCTGCATGTTGTTCATGGTTCACCCCAGTGTGGTAGAGAAATCACTAGCATGGAGGATGGTTGCATGGAAACAGATAAATTATTTTGTTGTCTTGGCAGTTGAATTCCCGTCCTTGATCCCTACACTCACTAGGTCATAATTTTCCATTGTGTAGAGCTTATCCAACAACCTTTTTGCTTTGAGAACCCTCTCCACAATGAACTGTGGGAACTGCTCAATCATCCCACAAACCTCCGAACTGAAACTTAACGCCACTGCCATGAACTAAAGTGTAGGCTAAAGAGTCAGACATAAGGCATTGACCTTTTCCCAGTATGATACATATAGTTGTTGGGCTATTAGGAGGTCTAACTCGACAATAGGGGGTTCAAGAGGATTCTTCAAGAGACCTATTTCCACATCCCTCGACCTGCGTTAGTTCAATGATTTTACTATCCACATTATAGAGTTGTTCTTGTAGGCTCTCAACTCGTCAAGCCATTTTTCCTCAACCTAGCTTCTGTCCATAGACTCCTTATCTAGGGAAATCCTTACTTATTGGATTTCCTTATCGAATTGAGCCTGACGAACCTAGAGGTCCATTTCCTTCTGCTGCATCATCTGCTCCAATTGAGCACATTGGTGTTAAAGCTCCTCATTCTTTTGTTGCATCTCCTCCTCCGCCTGTGCCAACTATTCTTTTAATTCTTGATTTTTCTGTTGTAAATCATCGAGTGGGTTGGGATCTTGGGATTAGAACTTTGCAAGTTCCTCTTGGAGCCTAGTGTTCTCCTCTTGTGCTTGTTGTGATAAGTGTGCAAATTCAGAATCTCTTGCCTTGTCCTTCATAAATAGGACCTCTATCATTTCCTTTACATTTTTTAGCTCATCTTCCTTCTTCTTCAGTTGGTGACCGAACTTAAGAAAGTTGGTGGTCACCACACGCTGGGTTTCCTCCATGAGCTCAAATTTATCTTACGACCGAGCTATGTGCAGATTGAGTCCCATAGCATGGATAGTGTAATTTTTGGGTCGCATATCTCCTTGAGGCTTAATAACATTCAAATTCTTGGTTGAAAAATGCAATGACTGTTGAGACTCATTGAAAAGTGTCTACACCTTTGGCTCTACCAACCTTTTAGCATTGTTGTCCCTTTAATTATGGAGCTTGAGAGCTCATGCTTGTTTTGTTCTATCGATCTCCAAAAAAAATATGTTTGTGATCTAATGAGCTCACCCGCAAAGGGTACACCAAGAGGAACAACAAAAGGGAATGAGAGAGTAGTGGTTCCAACCAATTTCTTCTTCATAAGAGAGAGCGTTAGTGGGGAGAACGGGGGAATATGCCAAGGCCCAGTTTGCGAAGTGGTGAGAGGACTCATGGGAAGTGGTGGCAGTAGTGGAGGTACAACAGAATCCATTTGTTGAGCAAGCTGAGGCGGAGTTGACACAACGGATGTAAAAGGTGTAACAATAGTAATTGTAGACTGCACTCTGATGAAAGGTGGAATAACCTGTGGGGGAGTAAAAGCGAATCGTCCTGCTTGGGAGAAATGGGAGAAACCTCCAGTAACCATTGCAACAGGAGTAGAGAAAGAAAAGTCGACACTTGAGGTGACGGGCGACGTAGAGACAATAAAAGAAACCAAAGATTATGAATCAAGAAGAGGGGGAGAGAAAGATACCTGAGTTACAGATGACTCAAATCCTTGGCTCATTTTAGGTTCCTGTGAACCCTCTCCAAAAACTGCATCTATGCACTGTCTTTTGGTTGGTGGGGAATCTTCCACCACTAAGACCTCCATCGGGTGTTGTTGGGCTTGATCTCTAGGTCTTTTTACAGCCCATGAGTGTGTTTGTGAGGCTCCCAAACATGATATATTCACCCACAGCTTTTGAATAGTTGTACTAGGTTGCTTCATTTCTCATCCAGTTTGCTACATGGGGGCCATCTTCACTTCCTTTTCCTTCTCCTTTCCCTTCCCTGTATATTTCTTAGCTTCCTCTGGGTTGATCTCTTCATCATCTCTTGCATTGGTATCATCATGCACTCTATTCCACAGAGTATCAAAATTTTCATCTCTATCTACATCTTGGAATAGGGCATCAAGGCACTTAATTTCTTAGCGGTAAATCCAGAAATCCCTAATATTTTCTTGACTCCACAACCATTGCTTACCAAATCATTGTGAAGGGTGGCACCTATTTGGAACTTTTCATTAAACTTTACCAAAGAGAAATAGAAATTGAGCCATGACGGCCTCTTATCCTCTATAGGAATGTGAACCAGGTCTACAAATATATCATCCTCATCTGATAGGGGATTCCACCACTTTTCCTAGTAAGGTTGGGGGTTTTGAGTTACCCGAATATTTGTGCCTGTTAATTCATTGTCAGGGTTATATTTCCATTTGTCGCAAATGAATACTAGCCCCAGATGAGCCATTTTGCCTCTAGCAGCTTATGTGTCTACTTCTTTTCCATAACCACCATTATAAAGCTTAGTGGGAAGAAGAAAAAACCTTTCTTCTTGGCCTTCCCTCCACAAAAGGTAAAGTAAAAAATCGTCACTTGCCAGAACATTTCAAGGGCCAACACCCGATCTGTGATGTATGTCGAGAGCCAAAATGGTTCCTCAGTAAAGCCATGCACCCAAATGAATGTTAAATCCTCTCTAAAAAACCAGTCACATTTGGGAGTGAAACTTTGCATCCACCCTATTTGTTCGGCAAAAAGACAATAAAGTCCACCATCCTTGCTCAAGTCTTGCAGAATCAGAGTCAAGAAATAATTCGAGCATGCATAGTAGTCATAAGTTTAAGAGAGGATAGGAGTCCATACAAAAACTGGCCTTCTAACCCCTTTCTCACCAAAAATAGCTAACCTCATATATTTTTTGAAGAAGCCAGGGTTCTGGTGTAAGAACATATAGGCAAGGAGAGAAGGAAATTTGAAATTATGTTGTGTTCTATACTCCTTGATTTGGCTCATCATTTCTCGGACAATGACTTCCATAAAGTCATACCAGAATGTAGAATGTTGCCTCCTCAATTGAAAACCTAGATCCAGTTGGAGCTCATGCACCCATTTTTCTTCATCCATGCCACAAATTAAAGCCATCATAGAGAAGGAATCCTACATATCCCCCTATCTAAAAGTGTTGTGCACGACTAGAATTTTTGGAGGCTTTGTCAAATCTTCCTAGGGCCTTTGGGTTTCCTAGTTATAAAAATCCAAAGCTTCTTCTCTACCCCTCTAGAAGCTATCTCCTTTTTCTAGAGTGAATGACTCCATCTTTTCCGCTCTAGAGCCCCCTCTTTTGATGCATAACATGTCTCTAATATCCTCATCACTAATTACAACCCTCAACTCCTGCACTTCAATGGCGTTGGTATCTAGGTTGAAACAATGAATACCTCACGAACTAGCTCTGGGTAGTAATGCACAAAAGGGACCATATACTGCAGGAGTCCGCAGAACAATTGCTTGTATGCCAACTAGCGTTCGCTAGTGGCCACCTTCATTATTTTGCAAGTTTCTTCCCTTATAATTTTGAGGTTGGTTTTGAGGATGCGATCACGAATTTTATCCCATTCTTCCTTTATTTGGCTCTAGTCCCTGAGATTTTTTTTCTTCTCTACATCCTGCATGCAAAACCTCTTCGACTTCCTTGGTATTATAGGTGAGGCGTAAGAGGTATCTCCAAAGATATTGTCTATGGGTGTTGTACGTATTGTGTCAAACAAGATTTGGGCTGCCTCGCCTTGTGCTTCCATTTGAAGATTTTGGGCCACTTCCATTCTTTCTGCTCTACAAAATTACCCTTCTTTGAAACACACTAGTATTGGATGAATGGAACCTAAACAAAAAATACGAACACAAGGCTTGCACTAAACAAAATTTCATATAGATTCTTGTTCTTTGTTTGGGTTCAACTCGTTCAAGCATAGTGCATCATTAACAATTATTTGTCTAAAATTGGCTACTTTGATTTCTCCTATATTCTTCAGCAATTCTACACTCAAAACTCTTTGCACTGGATAGCGTACTCAAGAATATTTTCACACTGTTTATTCTTTTTTATGCAACACTCAACTTTTTTCTCGACTAAAGTTAGAAACAATGGTAGCCTTTTTGCATTGAATTCGGCATGTACCACCAACTCCCTTGTTCATGCAAAATGAAATTCTTTCCCTTTTGAAAAGAAAAGAATTCATAATGACAACTATTAAGCATGTCCTTCGATGCAATTTTCTTAGGAAATTGAGCCGATGATTGTAAGCATATAAACCTCTTGCATGCTTAGTAATTAATATCCTAAAACAATGATTAACCCAAAAATGCAATGAGTGCTTGAAAATATTTGAGTTCTACCTTGAAGGCTGAAACATGCTTGCATCATGACACATACACACCTATTTGTATGGGTGATCCCTTGGGAGTACCACCAACTTGTGTGAATTAACTACTTCTTAATCTCGCATGTAGCAACTCGTACATAGCAAACACAACTAGGTGGGAAATTAAAGTTGGCTCTTGGTGGGGTTTTCACGTTAACACTCAATTAGCATCATGCTTATGGCACACAGGTGCCTTAAACATTTCTATAAATAGACCCCAAGTCAACAACAGAACTAAACTTAACAATTGGGAAGAATTAGCACTTAGGTAGTTGGGTAGAGTTTAGGCATCATGAATACTCCAATTAGGCTCACTAGGAAGAAGGCTCGGATAACCATTTTAGGTGAAGTTTCCAATAGGAATCTGAAACAAATGGCGAAGAACCACCATTCGTTGGCTATTATAGTAATGAAGTAGATACTAGGTAGGGACTGCATAGAATATGAAGACAATTATAGGGTCAATACTGTATTTTCTCCCACTTTGTCGCATCCTTGCTTGATATATAGGTCCCTAAGTCGATGATTTTGTGACTCATGCTGGAAATATTCTTGAAGCAGTATCTTGGTGACCTTGGAGAGATAGTGGTGAATGCGGTGTATGGCCAAGGTATTCCTACAACGAGCGAACTCTGCAAGCATATTGAAGAAGATGTTGTGGTGTTGTTTCTGAGTGGGTTCCACATTATTTCACGAGCTAGGCACCGCCAGAGGGTCACTTGTGCCTATCACTTCCCACTACGCTACTATAATGCGGTGTTGTTCTATGAGGTAGATAGGTATACTGATTTTAGGGACCTGGTGTTTCCTCCACCACTAGTCATTGATGTCGTTAATGCCCCTTTTGTTGTTAACAATCCTACTACTCTTGCTAACAATCTTGTTGATGAAGATGTCCCAGACGCTGCTCCTGATAATGCTCCTGCTGCTCTTGCTATTTAAGTCTCAACACTATTATATGATTTTTGGCCCTTACAGTATATAAGACTGCATAGTATATAAATATACTTTTCTAAAAATCATGGCCTCTAAGACATTTTGGGAGTGTAATTTTGAAGCATATAATACTTTTGAATGAATATACAGCTTATACTAAGTTTTTTTCCATTTTTCTTTCTGCTATTTTGCATTATGGGTTCTCTTTTTTTGCTTCTTTGAGTACCTTTTGAATTTTTCATATGGGTTGATTTTCAATTTTCTACATATGGGTTGCTTTGAAATATTGGCCTAGCAAAAGAATGTAGGAGTTGAGAAAATACAACTTCACAAACCTCGAAGATCACCTGCATGCAAATAACCTGTCACAAAAGAAGAGATGGAGACAAACAAGAAAGGGTTCTTTGAAAACTGAAAATGTATATATCAGAGAGAATGAAAGAATGAATTGATATGAAATACAATGGGATCAATCCTTATAAAAAGGAGATCATGCAAACCCTAATAAAACCCTAATAGAAGTCCTAATAGGATAACATTTAATAATTAATATAATTATTAAATGTCACTTTATGCAAACTAACGTGAAATATTAAGAAGGGAATAAAGGTAACTTAATCAACATAATTAAGTTAAGACCTTTACTCTAACACCCCCCTTTAAGATGAGCAACAGTGCAGCTACAAACAAATGAAAAAAAGCAAAGGTAACTACAATGCAAGAAGGCAAACATGGGTCCCGACAACTAAGCCAGATCAGGTACCCAAATACAACCAAATCTTTATAAAGAGGAGAAATAGATAAAACCTCATGGGAAAAAGCTCTACTCCAAAAAGAGATGCAGAAATCCAAGAAGAACATCACTGAAGCAAAAGAACCTGCAAACAACTGTTGAAAGATGATTGCAATGGTGCTGAAGAACCTCCACTGAAGATAGGATGATCAGGAACAAGAAGACAACAATCTGCATAAGTGCCCATACGACACTACTCGAATTAGTTGGAAAACAAAGGTAAAACACCTGGAACGAAGATACAGATGGCACAAGAACCAATAGTCTGAAACACTGATCAACTGAGAATGGAAGATCCCTTCCAAGGCGAAACCAAGGAAGAATTAGCACGAACAGTATAATACCCCCCCATAATGCTGAACTGGGAGAGCCTGACAGATCCACTGAAATGATGTGAAAGACCCTATAGTGCATAAAGAAGAAGATACAACATCTGAAAGTGCACAAGAAAGCACCTGCAACTGAAAAAGTGGTGTGCAAAACAAAGCACACATGCATGAGACTGGAATGATATGGATCCATGGTTGTCGTGGAGGGACACTCACCGAACAAAGGTGTGATGGCAAATAAAGGCAAACTACACAACCCCCCCATGGTATGGATTCACTGTTGTCATGGAGGGACACTCACCAGACAAGGATGTGATGGCAAAACAAAGCCAAACTACACAACCCCTCATGGCACTTTATAATAATAGTGCGAGTACAAAATATGACACAACCTTATGTGCAAAATCCCCAAAAAATGCATGTACAATAGTGTGGCACTTTATCTCAATGCGTTTACATAAAAGATAGCTTACAAATGATGCTCAAAATGCCCTCAAAGGACAAAATGTTGGAAATGCATGAAAAACAGCCAAAAACAAAGTATCCCATGCAAACAAAAAGTTTTCAAGAGCAAATATGTCCAGGTAATCCACTAGAGTGTGAAAACACAAATAACTGAATAAAATATACCTGGAGCGAAATCTAGAAAAATTGCATTGATGAAACTGAAGAGCTCTGAAATACAGTTCCAACGCCACTGAGATGGCAAAAAATGGAGAAATTGATCAAAAGTTATGAGCTTGGGACTGAAAATAGCCCCTTTGTCTTCAACAGGCTGTAGAATGCACCAATAGAAAAAAGAAGCGATGAAACCTACACCACTGGAAAGATGAGAAAACCAGCTTTCCAACGATATCTCGTTTGCCAAAAAAGATATCGTATGCCCAAGTTACGACCTCTGGAATAAAACAACTCCAAAGAGGGAAAAAGCCAACACTGGGTTAAATTTGACGGTCATATGGCCGTCGCAGCAAAAATACTGGCTTAAATTTGACGGCCAAACGACAGTCACCGTAAAAGTGCGATAGGGCATATTACATAAAAATTTGTTTTTTAAATAGAAAAAAAACAAAGTAAAAAAAACTTTACAATAATTTTTTTTTTTTTATATTAAAAAAATTGGGTGGGGGAGGCACATGGGCCCACCGCCACCATAGCCCATGCGTACACTGCGCAAGGTACAGGTATTGCACAGGCTGCATAGGTACCCTGTCGGCCTGCGCAGGTAGACCCACAGGGCTAAGCACGCGTTTAAAAGGCTTTTTCCAATATTTTTAAAATTTTTTTTTTTTTAAAAAATCAAAATTTTTACAATGAAAAACTTTGAGAAATAAATTTTTTTTTATAGAAAAAAATTTCGACAAAAAAAGCCGAAAAAAAAAGAGATTACTAGGGTTTTCTCCGATTTGCGCACAGACGACAGTCGTACCCTAAAAAAGTTTTGCCCCAAATTTCAACTTTGTCCAAAATGGACGAATGAACAATCGATTTAGGGGTTTTGGACCGCTGCGGACGCAATGGCGAGGTCCATTTGAGCTGAAAATGCTTCAAAATTGCAGGTATGCCCTGGATCAAGAGAACAAACCCCAAACCCTTGAAGCTCCAAAAATATTCAAAACAAGAACAAGAAGCAACAGGTGTGGAGCTCTGATACCATGTAGGAGTTGAGAAAATACAACTTCACAAACCCCGAAGATCACCTGCATGCAAATAACCTGTCACAAAAGAAGAGATGGAGACAAATAAGCAAGGGTTCTCTGAAAACTAAAAATGTATATATTAGAGAGAATGAGAGAATGAATTGATATGAAATACAATGGGATCAATCCTTATAAAAAGGAGATCATGCAAACCCTAATAAAACCCTAATAGGAAAAACCCTAATAGAAGCCCTAATAGGATAATTATTAAATGTCACTTTATGCAAACTAACGTGAAATCTTAAGAAGGGAATAAAGGTAACTTAATCAACATAATTAAGTTAAGACCTTTACTCTAACAAAGAACACAAAGGAAAAATTTACAATAATTACATATTTACACAGGCAAAATAATTAATAAAGCTTAATTGAATAATTTGAGGTGGATTTCATTAACCAAAATCTCCAATGCCTCTTTCTCCATGTTTTCTAATTAAAATGCGTTGTCTTTCTTGCATTGAATTATTCTGAAAGGTCCCTCCCAAGACTTTCGAACTTTCTATGCTAGCCAGGCTTTGCGGCCCTTTCATTAAACTTTAGCACTAGGTCTTCGCATTTGAGACCTTGGTATGAGGTTTTATTGTCAAACCACCTCTTAACCACCTGTTGGTGGTTAGTCATGGCCGTTAGGGCCTTTTCTCTTTTTCCTTGTACTTCCAATAACTTGGCCAACCGAACCTCCATGGCTCCATTTTCCTCAACCTCTAGTGATTTGATCAACTGTAGTGCAAGAATCTCCATGGAGATGGGCAATGGTGCTTCTTTCTCGTATACTAACTCATACGATGAAGTCTTGAGGAATTTCTTAGGAGTTATATGGTTTGCCCAGAGTGCTTCTTAGATGTTTTTGTGCCACTCTCTTTGATGTTTCAAGATGATTCTTTTAATGAGTTAGACCAAATTTTTATTGGTCGACTCGGCTAGGCCATTCCCCTGCGGGTAGTAGTTTGAGGATTTTTTTAAGAATATGCCATGTGTGAGTGCGAATTGACATACCTTAGAACCTAGGAAATACTTGGCATTGTCAGAGATGATGGTCTTTGGTGGGTCGAATCTCATTACTAGTTCCTTGAGGAAGTTCACAATCTTTGGCTTTGTTGCATTCCTTAAGGGAATGGCCTCAATCCACTTGGTAAAGTAGTTTGTAGCCATGATGATCCATTTAGTTCTCGAACTAGAATTTTGATTGATCATCTCGATAAAATCAAGGGCCCATTGTGCAAAAGGTTCATCAACCACTATCGAGTTGAGAGGCATTGCTGATTTTTCTTCTTGGCGCAAAGAATTGGCATTCCTTGCAGACTTTAACCAAAGAGTATGATTCATTGAATAGTGTTGGACAAAAATATTTGACACACATAATTTTGATAATGGTTCTTCTTGCAGAGAAATGTCCACCCACGAGACTGGTGTGGAAAGTGTCAAGTATTTTCCTCGCGTGTTATGTGGTGACACACTGTAGTAGAATGCCATTGAAATTCGTTTTGAAGAGGACCCCTTAGATAAGCGCATATCCACTATTCTGAAATCTATAGAATCTTCTCCTTTGAGAAGGAAGGCATGTCAGATGTTTTCTGGTATGCATAAATCTTACCCGATCTGCTAGACAACAGCCTTTGGATTCAGGTTCATTGGTTAGAAAAAGTTTGGGTTGCTCTTCTTCAACTATTATTTCTTCATCATGTCCCAGATATTTGCATAGTCCTCTTCCTTGGATGGTCTTTGTGGGGTTGACCTCGATATCATATTCAAGGATCTTAGTGATCCAATTGGCCCTTTTTCTGTGATCTCTCCCTCCATGATATACTCATGCATGCTAGAATGTGTGACATATACAATCAAATTGTTGCAATATATGAGGTATCATAAATTCTTGAGTCCCTTAACAATGGTGAATGCTTTCCTTTCGATGAATTTGTAGTTCGTTTCATAATATTTTAAGGTTCGAGAGTGAAATGCTATCGGATGTTGTTCCTTTCCTTCATCATCCTTCTAGGTCAAAATAGTAGCGATGTTGGATTTGCTACTGAATACATACATTATGAAGTCCTTTGATAGGTCTGGATTTACCTGCATAGGAGCTGAAGAAATACCACCGTTAACCTTCTCAAAGGCTTCTCTAGTTTCGTTTGTGCATTTGAACAATTGATCCTTTTTTAGCATTAGGGTGATAGGTTTAATTATTCCTGAAAAAATTGGAAATGAATTTTCTCACAAAATTTACCTTTCCTAGAAAGGACTGAAATCCTTTCTTATTGACTGGAAGGGGAAGCTCTTTGATTTACTTTACCCACCTCAGATCGATTGCAATTTCATCTTTGGACACTATATGTCCCAATAGTTTTCCTTGTGACACTTTGAAAAAACATTTTTTCGGGTTCAGGGATATCCTGAACTCCTGGAATTTTCTAAAAAACCATTTCAAGGTGATAAAAATGATCATCCTTATGTTATTGATCAAATCCCTGAAAGATCATCTAAGTAGATCATGCTTATTTTATTGATCAAATCCCTGAAAGCAATATCCATTTCCCGGTGGAAGGTGGCTCCCGCATTTGAGATGTCGAAGGGAATTTTCACTTATGCAAACATTCCCCACTTAGTAGTGAATGTCATTTTGTGTCGATCCTCATCTTTTACCCGGATTTGGTTATAATCAGAGAATTTTTCTAGTAGATAAAAAATCTCTAACCCTGACACTATTTACAAGATAGACTCCATGGAAGGCAAGGGTGGTTGTCCTTTAGGGATGCTATGTTCAAGTTCCAAAGATCAACACATAGGCAAATGTCTCCATTTTTCTTTTGGATGGGAACCAAGTTAGATACCCATGTATTATACTTAATCAAGAAGACGAACCAAGACTGAATTAGCTTTGTCAGCTCCTGTGCCATCAAGGTTTCAATCTTCAAATTTACTGGCCTCTGCCTCTGGCGGACAAGTTTTTCTCCTTCCGTCAATTCTATAGTATGTTGGATTATTTCAGGATCATATCCCTTGAGGTCATCATACAACCAAGCCACTACTCCATAATATTTCTCACAAAAATGGATGAGTCTTTCTTTATCGTGTTGCGAGACATCCTTTCCCACTTTGAGCCTCCTTCCGTCTCCGACCTAAAGATCTGCATAATCGCTTTTGTCTGGTACAAACCTACTCTTTTAATTTCTTGCATCACAATCGAATAGGGTTTTGAGAGTGACCAATCCTTTTGGGAGTTTGTTGGACCTTAACTAAATAATTTTCCCTTCATTTGCTTTGACAATTCTCGGTTGGAGTTGTTCAGTTAACTCTCCCAACTGTTGGATGAATGAGGCGATGTGTTGATCACTTATGAAAAATTTCCAACTTTGATCATTATATGGGATTGTAGGTTGGTCAATCAGTCAAACAAAGTGTATGTTATGAATTAAGTCAGAAGCAAGATCAAATTGAGATCAAATTGCTGCCATGCAGTCCACATATTTATTTTTCTGTCTGGGCACTATTTGGATATTGAAGGCTTTGAATATTTCAATTAGGTCCCAAACTCTATGTCTATAGGATCTCATGCAAACATTCTTGGCAGTGGAAACCCATCGAACTTGATTGACCACTATCACAGAGTCTTTGAACACCATCATTTGCTTAATGCCCATCTTCTCTGCAAGGCTTAGAACTTGCACTAGGCCTTCATATTCAGCTTCATTGTTTGAACAAGAAAACTGGAAGTAGAGGGACCAAAGTGTCATTTCACTGGATGGGGATGCCAAAGATATCCCAGCTCTTGTGCCAATTTTGCATCTCGCTCCATCAAAATGCAAAGTCCATATCTTTAAAGTTGGACAATTCTCAGATTCCTTCAAAACCTTTGGGATCACCTAATCTTCGTCATAGATGACATAAGTCCCCAATCTAGTGGCATGATAGTTACCAAAAGGATCAATGTTTATATATTCACTCAAGAGGATCTCTTCTTGATCGGTCTGGTCTACAGTCAACTTCTCATCCTCTAGTAGCTCGATACCATACATTTCCTCTTTGGTGAAAGAGGTATGAGAAGTCTCAAATTTGATCATAGCTTCATCGACCACATGTTCTGAATGTAAAGGTTCAGATATTATTTTAATTTTAGCTTCATGCTTGGTCTTGAGGATTAAGTGTGACCAATCCAAAGAAATATATCCACCTATCTTTGAAGTGAATTCTCAGGATAAACAAAGACTGAACATGGGGGAATGTCTATGATCACGGTATCTTGCAGAATTGTGATACTAGGGTAGGAGAATAGAGTCAAAGGGAGGTTCTTAATGACACCCACAATTTCAACCTTGTTCCCAACAAGCTGCATCACCCCCCTTTTTAAAGGTTCATAGCTAAGTCCTAAGGCTTCACCTATCTTCTTGGGCATGACTGTGGTGCTAGCACCAGAGTCAATCATAAAATTGTTTAGTAATTTCTTCCCCACAGTAAGAGTTAGGAAAAAGGGATTTGGCTTCGGCTTATCTCTAACTTTGATAGAAGCCTCCTCTGAACTATTTGTGAGAACTTTGGCAAGATTTGAGGTGCCAATGACCTTTCCCTTGAGTGATTCCTTTGTTGATTCAATAATTGCATCTTCCCGAAGGGTCTTTTGCAGCAATGATTTTTTCTCTGGAATAGCTAAGATATCCCAAAGGGATACGTTAGTAGAGGATTTTTTCAATTGTTCCACCACATTGAATGGCGGTGGATTTGAAGGCTTTTGTTCCTTAGCCCTGGTTATAACAATCTCCTTGCACAACTACGGTTGTAGAGAAATTGTGAAAGGACAGGGAGATTGGTCAGGGATGCTTCTAGATTATGGAGTGAATAGTTCACCCATGAATCTCCTATTTGAGTGAGTGTTGTAATCAGAATACACTTGTAGGGTCTTTGATGTGGATGCCTCATTTATAAATACCGCCCCTTCTCCTTCCATCCATGAGAAGAGTGCATGGTCGAGAGCTATGTCATTTTATTGTTCTAAAGATATCCCTTGCATTTGTGCGGTAAGCACATTGTTTTCCATTTATGGAGAGGCATATGCATAACCTCGTAAACTTGATGCCACACCTTGGCTGCGCTGTTCCACCACTTTCTACTGTAAATTTCCATGCGGACAATTTTAGGGCATATGTGCGTCACCGTAGGGAAAGCACCAAGGATTGATGTCATCGACGAGATTGTTTTTCCCTTTGGGAAGCTCTCTACTTGAGCTCAGGTGAGAATTTTGTAGTGGAGTAGGCACTGGCACTATTTGATTAGTTTTTTGAGCTTACAGATTTGTGTACGAGCCTCCTTGGAACTGATTTTGCAAGTAAGAATATATTCCGCCTTGATAGTTCTGGTAAGCTAGCTTCTAAAGCATGGACTGGTTCCACTTGATGGTAGTTACTTCATTTGAGATACTTCACAATAACTCCTTGACATCATTCATCTCATCTTTTGAAGAGCCAGATGTAGAAGCGACATTCGGTGGAACACCCAGATATGTATACATAGATTGGGGAGGAGCAGGCGCACTGGTAGATACCATTTCTTGAGCAGGAACCGATATGTCTTGAAATATAGGCATAACAAGTCAAGGCGATAACTTTCCAGTGTCGATCAGGTTTTTTTCTCTACCTTAATAATGATGTTGTATGCATTCGGTAGAGTGGTTCCGCCAAGGGATTGGATTAGCATCGAGATGTCGGCATTGATGGATTTCAGGTAGAACATGAATGCTAACTCGGTTGAGGGACAAATAATAGCCTAGATCCTCTACTAAGTTGTGTGGAATTGGGCATTGAATTTAGTCATGGCTTCATATGCGACTTGCTTTATGGTTGCTAGTTGATGATATAGTGACGGTCGATCTCCATCACATTCGAAAAATATTTTGTGGAAAGGATCTTCGAGTTGATCCCAAGTATCGATAGTGTTAGCTTGCAGAGTGTGGTACCAATCTAGTGCTTACCCCTGAAAGGGTTACGAACAATATTAGCGCTATATTTTGGTTGGTAACACCATGCACCTGTTGTGCCTTTTACACACACACCCCGTTCGGAATGGGGACCCTCTCTTCCCTCCTTTCCCCTTATCGGGTCCTTTTTGCTTTGCCTCATTTTGCATGCCCAATTTTGTGTCCTAAAAGGTTGCCACGTTCCCCAATGCCATATTTTAAGCTTGACCAAAATCACCCCTTTAAAAAATGTGAAGTCTGGGGTTAATTCGGGTTTTCCTTGTCGAAATGCCCTTTCTGGCATCTGTGGCTCCTTTCGGGCCTGGACCCCCGGGTTTCCCCTTCCGGGTTTCCGTTTTGGGTTTGTTGTTTCTAACGCCCGGCGTCCAACCTCTTTCCGGATAACGGACCCCGGAGGTCGGGTTTCCCCTTCCGGGTTTCCTCTCGAGCTTTGTCGTTACCAACGGCCGCGGCGGGACGGCTTCACGCCCGCCGGACTCCGGACCTTCCGCCGCGATTGCGAATTTGAACTCACCAACTTCACCTGCCGCCGTACAAAGGAATTGAATGCGGCATTAATGGAAGGTATGGCTATAAAACCTAATTTTCTGCCTGTCATTTTCATCTAACCAAGTGATAGAATTTCGAGGAGCTCCCGTGCATCTGTCATTTCCAGCCTTCGAGTCTGAGCTCCGTTTTCCAGCGTTTTCTGTGCGGCCGTCAAAAACCATCTTTGGGATCTTGAGGTATGCCCACCGTCCACGTCCTTGTCCTTCATTTTGTCGATTTTTGAGCCTTAAATGAAGTAAAATGCGAAACCATGTTAAAATCCAATAGGTGAAGGCCCTCCGCTGAAAACCCACATTTTAAAAAATGTAAAAAATCAATCGCTAAGTGGCTAAAATTCAACCTGGAGCTTCACCTCTCCGCGGCCATTCTTCAGAATAGTCATCGACGTCCCCCAAGCCCGAACTTCCCCACCACCATGTGCAAACTCAATATTCCAAAATTCTCTGCGACCGAACCCACCTCGGATTCTGACCATCGAAATTCCCCTCCCAGGATTTCGTTGTGTCATCCTCGTTTTACACGGCCTCTCCCAAGCACCTTCCCAACCTTTGGACCTCGGACACTCGAAGTCTGTCTAAAGACCTTGGAAAATCGAAAGAACCAGCTTAGATCAAAGCAGCTCCAGAATTCTATCCTCGAAATTCCGTGCTGACTTCATCGTTTCGACAGCCTCCCCAGAGCGGCTTTCCGAACATTAGTTCTCGATTGTGCAAAATCTGTTCGAACTTCCAGGCAGAACCTTCGACCTGAATTCCCACTGGACCTTTACGTCCAGAATTCCATCCTCAGAATTTTGTGTCGCTTTCGCCGTTCCAAACGACCGTCCTGGGACGTCTTCCCGACTCCCAGAACCCCATCTGCAGCTCGCTGAAACCGAATTTCAGGTAAGCTCTTTAGCTTCCTTCAAAGTCTAACCACCAAAATTCCCCACTTGGGATTTCATTCCACTAGTGTCATTTTACCAATGAATTCGGGACAGCTTCCCGACCTCCGGGTCCCGGTGCTCTGTTCGCCGCCTGGCTATCTCGAGTCCTCTAACTGTCTTCGGAGACTGCACTCCAGATTTCCTTCCTCGGATTTCCACTTCCATTTCACTGTTTCAAACAGCTGACCCGTAACTGCTTCCCAAGAACGGAAATCCAAGACCCGGATTCCAACGCCCGGATTTCTGCCTCCCCTGCACCATTTCCAACGGTCGTCCTGCATCTGATGCCCGAACTCCCAAATGAAGGATCAAATGACCTCCAAATCCAAAATGGATTTCGACCCACTTGCTAAAATTAGGTCTTCCTTCATGCCAACCTTCTAATACTCAAATCCAACACCGGGAAATGCCTTTGGGAATTCCATCCTCAATTTTCCCTTTCAAAAGATATTCTGCCAAGAAAATTTCGGCCTTGGGAACCCGATTTCTCTGCATTGCCTTTCTAATGATGAAATATCAAGTGTTTTATGTTTATTGAATATGAATAATGATTGCAAAGCTAATATTGGTGTGCAGGAGCTTGTCCGGGACTGTTTCATCAGGTTTATTGTTACTTATTCCCGTCTTTTGTGCAAGATTTATGGAATTCGGTGCAGAAACTTCCGGTGCCTCCAAGGAGAAAGGGAAAGGAATAGCCAAGACACCTCGAGGCAAGAAGGACAGGGACATGATGAAGTACAAGTTCCAAAGGGTCCCCATACAATCCAGAGTCACTTCTCTCTAGAGAGATATCGCAGATACAGACATCGGCCAAGTTGATGACAAATTCATACAAAGGGTGAGGATGAACCCCAAGACCGAGAATGCAAAATTGATAAAGAAAAGCGGAATTGCTAAGGCTACAAGTTTCTCTCCAGCCTTGGTGGCCCCAGAACTGGTAATGGCATGCATAGAAGCATATCAGGAGGAGACCAGAACTATAGTGGACAAGGACGGAAATGCCCTTGCAGACATGTCCCCGTAGGGTATAACGACAACATTCCACATTCCTGCCTATGAGCACACGGAGACCCCCACCATGGGGGAGTGCAAGGAACTATGGGAGAAACATCCCTTGGGGTGCAAGAAGGTCATCAATCAGTATTGGTTAAAGGACAAGTGGGCTAGCGTTGACAAGCTTCCTCAGGAACTTTTTAGCAGCGACTTCTTCAAGGGTTACCATGACCTCGTAACATTGCTTAGCCGAGTGATGGGCCTTCCTGCGGTGGCCTTCTTCCAAGAGTGGATGTTCTACTTCATAGAGAAAATTCTCCGTAGCGATGGTATTGCTTTCTATTGGGGAGAAATAATCAGTGACCGCTTCCATGAGTAGTTTACAACCATGAAGAAGACCTCCCAGTTCTTCATGACCTCCTATTTGGTATATTCCCTTGCCGATTGATGGCATTATCAGGGATTGGTGGTGGTACCCAGTGACCCATCAGGGGTGGAACTTAAACCATATGACAAATACACTCAACTACAGTTCAAAAATTTCAAGAGCAATTACTGTCGGGTGAATGATGCATTCATCGCTCGCATCATTCGATGTCTCGGGGGTGACTTTCAAAGGAGAGTTTCTCATAGCGCCAGAGCCCTCCTCAGGAAATATGCCTTCCTTTATATATAGTTCCTGAAGTTCACATACATCTATGTTGAGGAATTCATGGAAAGACCGAATAAGCTGCCCCGGTACTCCAATGAACGGATTATTCTATTAGAGTTGACCCGACAGCTACGACATATTCATGGCATCCTGAGTGATAAGCATTTGGCGGGCCCGGCTTACCCCATTGGGCTCGACCAAGGAATGTACAAGATTCATACCTCCTAGTGTGCGGGGTACTCAGAAAGGGAGTTGGCTGAGTACAACTTCCGTCAATATAAAGCACGGGCTCGAATGGACCCATATAGACACATCAGGAAGGCGCTAGGATGAGAGTATGCCCACCTCCACAATGTTGAGGACTTTTGGGCCAATTGCAAGGATGATCTTGAGGTATGGTTGAGGCAATACATGCCCATGACTACCATCTATGTGCGAAGGATAAACCTGTGCCCAGTTCCTGACCAACTCGAAGAAAATGAGGACACGATGATCGATCCGGGGTACGATACCGTCGCGAATTTGCCGCTGCCAGCGATTGACTAGAATGAACCAGAGCTCGACGACATTTTCGTACTCACTAGGCCCATCGAGATCCAAATGAAAGCATGCGTCGACCAACAGCTGGCCCGATTAAAGTAGCAAGGAGTCGCATTGACCTTCAAAGGATTGGAAAATGAACCAAGTGGCTCTGAAGGTGGGGTGGCTGCTGTTGCAACTGGGGAAACATCCAAAACCCCACCATGAGTCAACACCAAGAAGAGAAAGGAAGCCAATGAGCAGCTGCCTAAACCAAAGGTCTATGCCTGCAAGTCTTCTGAGCCAGAGCCTTCCACTATTCGAACGTCGTAAGATAGAGGAGGTGGTTTATGAGTCCTGCAATGAGAGCAGCGAGGAGTTGAATGTTGATTTTATAAGAGAATCAAACAACCCCAAACTCAATGCAGAGTGGGGCAAGCAACTCCAGGAGATAGAAGATAGGGAGGCTGAGGACCGACTCACAAGAGAAGAAGAGATTGCTGCTCAAGAGATAGGGGGCAGCAAATCTCCTACTGAGAAGCAAGACCAGACTCTAGAACGAAGAAGAGGGGGATGTTGAGAAAGAAGATCCACCCAAAGAGCAGTTGCATACTGAGTCTCCCACTAGACATGAAAGCCTCCGATAAGACTCCGAAGAGGAGAAAGAAGATGCGGGGACCAAGGAGAAGGCTTTTGTTGTTAGAACTGTTGAGCTTGAGAAAGGGGACAGTGGGAGTCAAACTAAACCACCTAGAGAGGAACCCTAAGTACCCAAGTTGTTATAGAGGCAGCTGAAGCAGAAGACTCCCACCTTGAAGGATCCCAAGGCAAGGCTAGAAGCCATCATGGCCACAGCATAAATAAGCACCAAAAGGAAGGAGAAGAAACCAAAGGTCAGATCGAAGGTAACCATGGATCCCTCAGGATCAAGGGCGGTGCAGATAGCAACACCAGTGGTTGGAGAGCAAGGTATAGTTTATAATGTCTCCACCATTGACTTGGGAGTGGCCACAAGGGAGCAAAAGGTTGATCACCTCTAGGAGTCGATCGCCATAGTGGTACACCTTATCCAACAAGATAAGATCTCAAAGGAAGAATTAAAGGAGCAAGTGGCTGATCTAACGACCTACATTCAACAGTGGTCATCCCCAAATGAGTAGCCCACGACATCATCCACCCCGCCTCAGTTGCTATCCCAGGAGCAGATTAATAAGTTAGAAAAGAGAAGGAACTTAGACAAGACTATGGAAAACTGGTTTCGACAGGTCTTAGACATGGGAAACGCGGGTATCAATTTGATTGTCCGGACAACAAACAAATTCCTCGAAGTGCAAAGGACCCTTGAGGGTACAAGGCTGATCTGTGAGGAGTTCCCAAGGAAATACGAGGCAACCTATCCAAAGATCGAGGCCATACTTGCATTGCCAGGCGAGGTGTGGGAGAAGGATCTGGCTTTCAAGGACGATGACCACTGGTTACTAGATGTCTGGAAGCAAGATTTCAATCACAGGGGGAAAAGGCTCAAGCAGATCATTGAGTGGATAGCGCTAGACATGGAATGGGCTAGAGATTCTAGATAAGAGTGCTCTTTGTATATCAAATTGATAATGGGGTATGAGCCACCCATAGCCGAGATCAACCCTGATAACATAAGGCCCCACTTCTTAACAATCATGGAAGATGGGATGTTGGTCAAAGTCACCTTGGACTTCATGAGTTTTGCAGCCCGTGGCTTTGCGCAGTCAAAACTTTTCAGGGATAATGCAGCAAAATATGAAGAGGACTGGAAGAAACTTGTTAGCAATTCCCAGGAATGGAGCTATCAAGAGCTATGATCAGACATCATGGAGATGGATAAGCTCTAGCCACTGATCCTGAATTTCATAGAGTATGTAGCACTGAAGAAGCGTGAAGGCAACCCTGTTATCGATGAAGAATTCCTTAAAGAATAGCTACAACAAAGGGCAAATGGCTAAAGGATGAAATTGCTACAGTGCTGTCACTAGAAGACGAAATAGGGAAAAGACAAGGATGAATTTATAAATATAATATATTTGGGGGTAGGTGAAACCCTATTGTAAAGTGAATCTTTGCCACACAATAGAATCGAATCTTGGCCACTCATTTTGTTTTTTGAAAACTATAAATAGGGCTCTCCTCCTCTCATTTTAGAGAGTTGAGTTGTAAAAACATGCTGCTGAAAATATAATAGAAAATACAGTCATTTTCTGGTGTATTTCTGGATTTCTCCACATGTTTCATGATTCTTCTCCATTTAGCTAGACCTTTGCTTCAAGTTACTTTGCTTCTTTAGTATCTTTAGATTAACTTTGGTAGAATTAGTATGTTGCCTCTAGTTTTGGACATTGCTATTGTGTGTATGCTTTCTTTGTCCATACTTCTGGTCATTTGTTGCTAGTATATGACTATGTAAAGTTAGCCTGGACTTTAATCTCATTGCTGCTCATTAAAATTTATCTTTATTCATGTTTCCATGGTGAATGAATGATGAATATTTGCAGTCATTAGAAGATAGCATACATTTCATGATATTGTGAAAATTTAGATTAAGTGAAATTTTGTTGAAAGAAACTATCCACAGTAGGAACCTCCATGATCAATGTTCATCGGTAGTTGTAGGTCCAGGAACCATCTTTCTTCCTTGTCCCTTTTCTTTTTTTTTAGAAACAACTTGTGCTAAGGTTCGTTGCACATTGTAAAGCCAAATCTGACAAAATAATGGAGTCCAAGACTGTTGTCTGAACCTGCATCAAGGTACAGTAATTTCATATCCATCAGACTCCATTCATCGACCCAATTCTTCTACAACTTTGACCACGTAAGACCGCCTTGTGATTCCAGCAAAATCACATCAAACAACTGATATGTTCCAAGCTCCGTCATGACCTGACATCCGAGAGAACTTGGGATAGTGTTCTGCAATTTCATTGTGGAAGATTGTCTTTCAAAAGAGGTAATGCACTTGCGCATTGCCTGTGTTTTGAAGTGCATAAAAACACCATTAATAGAACTGGCGCTTGAAGGAGGGCACAACGGATAAGCTGGATCGAATTGGGTCATTCTCCCTTGAAAGATTCCACCGAGTCTTGAGGTCTACACCCAACAAGGGAGAGTTACAGGAACTACGACCCCTTACCCGAGCTAAAAGAGCTAAACAAGGGGAACCATCCATCACAGTTCCCATCGAGCAGCTTGCTGCCCTTCCACCTTTGTCTCATTTGCCTTCACTGAAAACTCCACCTTCTAGGTTACCACTCCATCTGGGCTGAACGTTGCCTTTCAGCCAATCACGGTGGCCAGTCTTGCCGCTGTCGCACCAGTTGATGTTGCCCCATTACAGCCACAGACCAATCTGGCAAAGCCACCTCCACCACCTTTTCCAATGGCGTGGCTAGGTAATAACCCATCTCCTCTCGCTTTCAGCCTCTACCATGATATGCCAAAGAATCCCGAGAATTTTTGCACGAAGTTCAACTCCTGGGATCCGCAGAGGATGGCTGAAGAACATGTCAGGATCTTTGAAATTTCCCTGAAGACTATGTAGATCATATATGAGGATGTAGCTTGCAAGATTTTTCCTTATTCATTAGGAGAAGAGGCTTTCTACTGGTATGTCAATTTACCATTCGGAACTATCAGCACATGGGATCTTCTGAAGAGTGCATTTCTGCAGAAGTTCAAGACCCCTCTCAGCCCCGCAAATTCATATTGACACTTTATGTCGGTTCAAAGGGAAATCAATGAACCAATCAGCTCATTCAATGACCGTTTCCACATAGCATACACTCGACTGCAGGCCCTGTATGTTTTTAATGATGCTGTTGTCCTGCCCGTTTACTATGCAGCATTGGACAACCTCACTTAAGCATTGGTAAAAAGGATGAGGCCGCCACCTGATCGGATGGTCGATGCATACGCTGAAGCCATCATTGCTAGCACGGATTTGGGGTAGAATATATCCAGCCCATTGCCTTCTCTTGGGAAAACTGCACATCCGGCGCAGATACAGGGGCTCACGCAAGCTTTGCAACATCAAATTCCCTTGCTAAATTCAATGCCGCAGCTACCTATGGTTCCGCATCCTCGGCAACCGATGAACCGGGCATATCCAGTACCACACTACTTGCTGCCCCAGCAACAACAGTCGCATCCGTAGCAATCCCAGATGCCAGCATACCTTCAAGTAGCGAAATTTCCACTCGTTCACCAAAATCAGCAGGTGGCACAACATGTGTTCCTTTAGAATGCCGCACCGCAACCAAACAACACCGAAAAGGATAGAATCGATGAGCTTACAAAGATGATCAAGAAAATGTCGACCGAGATGACGCACCTAAAGAACTAGAATAATCAGCTGCAGATGTCGCAAAAGAGCATCCAAGCCAACCTTAATAGGGAAAATCGAGATCACCGTGAAAATCGAGACAATTGGGATGTTGGTACGTCATCGGGGCAGAACTATGATAGGAATCAGAACTCGGGTCAGATCTTTGACAGAAGACCCTTCCAGAGGAAAAACCGAACATGGAATACACGCCCCAACAATGGCGGCATTCCCATGCCTCTTGATCAGCCCAACAAAAATAGTAATGAAAACCCCGCAAGCGAGGTTTACTTGGCAGAGACTGCTTTATCTGGTTGGTGCCACATACACAAGACGAACCACCATTCCGAATTAGATTTTCCAGAATTTCAAACTACAGCCGAGATCTTCCAAGTAGAAGTTCAAAATGTAGTCGATAATTCAGGATGCAGGGACATGTTCCCGTCTGATCTATAATATGCCTCGGTGTTGGTGTTAAATCAGGCCCCTTTTCCAAAGGCAGAATGCAACACCCCCGAGCTGGAGAATGTTGATTCAAGCAATCACGATGCGGCAAGAGAGGTAAGTTCTGAAAGTCCTTTGGTTCAACTTTTCGATTCAGTAGATAATGGTCGCAAAGATGACAAAGAGGAGCCTAGGGAGGACGAAATCCAAATGTTTCACTAGTGGACTACCCCCTAAAACCTTAGAAATAGGCAAGCCAAAGGCCATGCTGGAGGCCCTTTTACGACCTCCACCCCGCCAAACAATTTCAGCACCCCTCCCGATTCGAGTACAAACAATAATCCAAGTTTTCCACTTACACCCACACGATATCTTAGCAGAAATAGACAGCAAAACCATGGCCAAAACCTAGCCACCAGCTCCTCCCAGAATGTTTCCCATGATCAAGAGATTGAGCAGATGGGGGAGTATATTACTGAGGAGTTCAAGAAGGTGAAACTAAGCATGTCAGCCTTTGAACTCCTAAAGGTGCCTACTGTCCGAAATGTTTTTTTAGAATGGTAAATGGCACTCCACCACAGGGGTCAGCTCAGGAAACTCCAGTGAAGAAGGTCTCCTTTAATGATCATCCAAGTGAACCGGTTGTTAGAAAAATCTTTAATAGTAGGGCCGACCAGCCAACAGTTTAGCAGATAAACAAGCAGCTAGACAGGGCGGCTAATCCGACACCAACTCAAAACAAGAGCAACGAAAAAGATAAAGGTCAAGTCACTCAAGTGGACATTACTAGAGGGTTGTTTCAAGGGAAATTCAAGACTCCTCCTTTTCTGACCACCATCTGGGTGTTTGGAAAGAACCTCCATAATTGCTTGCTTGATTCAGGAACATCGGCTAATGTCACGCCCTTGAGCGTGTGCAAGGCACTCGAGATAACGCCAACTCCCTCCTGGCGAAAGGTAACACAAATTGATAAAACCAAAATTAGCATAGTGGGGGAGATCAACAGGATACCCATACAAGTTGTTGTTGATCCTCGGATCCAACAAACTATTGACATACAAGTGGCTGACATTCCAGATACCTATGGTATAATCCTAGGTAGGGATTTCATGAGAGCATTGAACGGATACGCTGCTACAGATTACTCTCACATGTGGCTACCATGGAAAGGAATTCCCAATCAGATTCGGATTGATAGAGAACCACAGATGAAATTCATGATTACTGAGTACAACAACACGAATGAGGTGTTGTATGCTGAAACAAGTCTGGGAAATTATTCCCCAATGTCATATCAGAATGAACAGAAACACCCTGAAGACGAGGGAACGAGCGAGGTTTTCCTCGTGCTATGCAGCCCGCTTGCTAATTTGGCCAATGCTTCTTAGAGTACCAAGATGCTCATCGAATCCAATGACAAAGAGCTGGAAGAGGACGATGGTCTGGGCCTACTCGGTGGTTTTTGGGATTTCATGGAGAAATGTGTGCATGATCAGCTCAGTCTGGGAACTCAAATGAACTTCCAAGAACTCTTGCTTCCTAATTGGTGTCGGGTGCACAATGCTGCCCATTCAGAATTCGACTGCTATTTGGGCCAAACAACAATTGAACATGTCAAAAAACAAGCTACTCCGAAGGAGAAATGGGTTTACATCAGGTAAACGAATAGGTTCCGTCCCTATAGTTCCCAAGGTGGCCACCGAAATGAAACCCCCACCGAAGGTGATGGTCGGATCCATCAGTCCTACACTCAGGGATTCTCCCGGATTCTGGACGTTGTGCTTTGATGGTTCTAAATCCAAGTACGGAGTTGGGGGAAGTTTTGAACTAATCAGTCCCAAAGGTAAATCATACTTTTCCACTCATAGATTGTAGTTTTATTGTACTAACAACGTGGCAGAATACGAAGCTTTGGTCTTGGGCCTCTTGATGGCATTAAGAAAGGATGTCAAGATGCTCCAAGTGTATGGAGACTCGAATTTAGTCATAAAGCAGGTCAAAAAGCTTTATGCCTGCTATGATCGAAGGCTTACTAATTACCGGTACTGCATATGGGATCTGCTGGAAGGGTTGGATGCATTCAACATTCAGCTGATTCCGCACACTTGGAATCACACTGTCAATGCCCTGGCACAGGCGGCAAGCACGTTGCAGCCATTGTCCCTATCTGGCCTTAGCAGATTCATGGTGGAACTCACCTCCGTCCCGTCAGTGCCAGATAACGTGGCCAATTTTCAAGTATTCAACGACGATAAGCATACTCTGGATTTCATCACCAGTTCTGATGTGTTTGCCATACAGATAATCAACGAGGTTGAACCTCAAGAAGCCAACTTGGATATAGAAGGGGTCATCAACCTAAATACCAACACCATCCCTAGGGGAATGGTTGAATTGGAGTGAATCTTTGACCTTGATCAGATCAAGTACCAAGATCAGCAAGCTAAAAGGGATACTATCAGCGGTCAATGTGACACTCACAACCTAGGAACGATGGGAAATGCCAAGAATGTATTCATAGGTAAGGTATGTGGTCCTGAAGAAAGAAAGGGGATTATTGAAGTGCTACAGAAATATCACGACATCATCACCTTGAGCTATGACGATCTCAAGACATATGACATGTTGATTATCATGCACACTATCCCTCTCAAGCCAGATGCAAAACCATTCTGGCAGCGACATCGCCCTGTCAACACTTTACTGGAGCCAATAATATATAAGGAAGTACAGAAGTTGCTATCAGCCAGGATCATCTTTCCGGTCAAACACTCTACATGGGTAGCGAATTTGGTTCCTGTCAGAAAGAAAAACAGAGAAATTAGATTATGCCTGGATTTCGCAATCTAAATCGAGCATCAAAGAAATACAACTATCCTATACCCTCGTTGGACGAGGTATTACATGTAGTAAACAGCTCCAAAATGATGTCCTTCCTAGATGGATATTCGGGATATAACTAGGTCATGGTGCAATATGAGGATCGACACAAGACGACATTCACCACCAAGTGGGGAACGTTCGCATATAGAAGAATGTCGTTTGGACTCATCAACATTGGTGCCACTTTCCAACACGCCATGGATATTGTGTTCAAGGACCTGATTGGTAAGTACATCATCATCTATATGGATGATTTAACGATATTCTCAAAATAGCGGGGTGATCACGTCGCCGACTTATGCAAGGTTTTCGAGAGGTGTTGCTCATTTGGGGTTTCCCTTAACCCGAAGAAGTGCATCTTCGAGGTCACTGAGGGGAAACTCCTTGGACATGTCCTGTCAGATCAGGGAATTTCTATTGACCCCGAACGTATTCAATCCATCATGAAAATCCAGCTGCCAAATAGCAAGAAAGAATTGAATTCTTTTTTCAGAAAGATCAACTTCGTTCGCAAGTTCATTACAGGCTTTGCGGAAATAGTTAAACCACTCAATGCCATGCTGAAACAAGACGCCAAGGTCAAGTGGAATCTCGAAGCGAAATAGGTCTTTGGGGAAATCAAGAAAGAAATTGCTGACGCCCCTATGCTGGTCAGCCCCAACTACCTGAAGCCCTTTTACATTTACTCCTTTGCTTCAGATCATTCCTGCACCAGCATCTTGACACAAAAGGATGACGAGGGAAACGAGCATCCAATCGCCTTCATGAGCGCCCCCTTGAAGGATGTCAAACTATGCTATCATAACGTTGAAAAACAGGCTTACGCCCTTGTTAAAGGAGTCAAGAAGTTCCGACACTATATCTTACGCAACAAGGTCCTTGCCATAGTTCCCGACCCCGCAGTGAAAACATTGCTTATGCAGAATGAGTTGGGGGAATGAAGGGAAAAGTGGGTTGTGGTGCTATAGGAGTACGACATGGAGATCTAGCCGATGAAGCAGGTCAGAGAACAGGCACTCACCTGAACAATGGTAGAGGTAGTTATTAACACTGGACCCGAACTCATGGTACAACAGTACCAGGTGGAGGATGTCTCGCTAGGAGAATGGTACGATGACATGGTGTACTACCTATTGAATCATAAATGTCCACCTCACCTGCATGGAGTCCAAAGGCGAGCCCTTAGGCTGAAGAGCAGCAGCTATATGTTACAGGGCTCCATATTGTACAAGAAAAATCATGAAGGTATCTATCTGCGATGCTTGGGAAAGGAGGAAGTTGATTGTGTTCTTAAGGAATTCCATGACAAGTTCGGAACTAGCCATGGCTCAGGTCTATCAATCGCACATCAAATATTGAGAGCTGGGTATTATTAGCCCACCATTTTCAAGGATGCTCATGGCCACGTCCATACCTGCCACGTGTGTCAGACTGCTGCCGCTAGAGAAAGGAACGTTGTTGTCCCACTACAACCGGTCCTGGAAGTAAGACCTTTTGCAAAATGGGGTCTCGACTTCATTGGTCTGGTAAGTCCTCCATCATCCGCGGGACACAAGTACATTCTAACCACTTTTGATTACTGCACTAGATGGACAGAAGCAATAACTTGTAGGCAATGTACAACTGAAGTCATCACCGATTTCCTAGAAAGTTTCATTTTAAATAGTTTTGGTTGCCCATATGCTCTAGTATGTGATAACGGCCTTGCGTTTGCCTCACTGAAATTCACAAGTTGGGCCTTTGATTATGGCATCGCCCTCAAATTCTCCTCCAACTATTATCCTCAAGGCATTGGCCTTGCTGAGTCCACCAACAAAAACTTGATCACAGTGATCAAGAAGCTGCTAGATAGGAACCCCAAGTATTGGCATACCCAACTTTGTTTCGCCTTGTGGGCAGATCACACCCGTCACAAGGCTGCTCTTGGAGATTCCCTGTACCATCTAGTCTATCAATTTATCAAATAATTTTATGGAGGAGACCGCAGAGAAGCTCGCCTCACCGAGCTACTGCACCTTGAAGAAGTACAAGACCGTGCAATAGAAAATTTTGCCAAACATCAGGGCATAGTCAAAAGATGGTTCGACCGTCGAGCCAAAACTAAGGCCTTTCGCATTTCTGATATGGTCCTCTACTGGGACAAGGCCCATGAAAAGAAAGGGGGCACAACAAATTCGACAAACTTTGGCTTGGCCCCTTTCAGATTGCTGAAATCCTTGGAGATAATGCTTTTCACCTAAAGACTCTCATTGGTGAAGATGTCTCGTTGCCTGTCAATAGGAAGCACCTTAAGCATTACTTTCAGGCTTGAGCTCTCAGGAGCTATCTATGTAAATACCTGTACATAGGTTAGGATAGATTCCCTTCTTTGTCCTTCAGTTTTGCTCTCTGACCCGACCGTTTTGTTGTAATTTTGAAAGTCTCCCAGTTCTACTGTGGTGGTCGTGCTTGGCCCGAAAGACGGTTTGCCTCGCTATTTGCTTTCATGTTGTTCCCTAGATAAGCCTTCATTCCCCATTACTAACCTCTGAAAGCTCCTAAGCATCGGTTTTCAACTTTTGAACTTTGCACTAACCTAGGATGGCTATCTGCTTGAATCTATGCTCTTATCATGGAACACACAAAACACATTTTAAATGTTTCTAATGAATGGTATGGTGCCTATTGGGAAGAAGGGATAAGTGAAAAATATAAAGTCTGTTCCAGTGACCACTGCGATTCTCAAGCCCATTATGAACTTCATTGTTCATGCAGTTGAACGAAAGAAAAGAAATATCTAGCACAAGCAATAAATAAATTAAAAATAACAACCGTATGGGTGTGCGAATATCTCTATCGGGGCTATGGACGCCTGGTTGGCAGTAGAGCTATGTTCGTGAGGTCGTAGTGACAACTCCGTCGGGGCTATGGACACCTAACTGGCAGTGGAGCAATGTCCAGGTTACTTTTGGGGTTAGATGAACTACGTAGCTTATCTCCTCTGACCAGTGGTTACTTGTGCTCTTTCTGAGAAAAGGAAATGAACTCACCATGCACACACCTCCATAATGATATTTCAGTTTGATTCAATCCTGCCTTCCTTGAACTGTTCTTAGTTCAGCTTTGAAAATTGGCTTAGGTCTGTGAAACCAGAGATCATGGGTTCAGAATGAATATTTATCTCTAGAACGCCGGGAGCATTCTCCCAATGGAGTTGCCATTTGTTGTGCCTTTTGCACACACGCCTCGTTTGGAACGGAGACCCTCTCTTCCCTCCTTTCTGTTTGTCGAGTCCTTTTTGCTTAACCTCATTTTGTGTGCCCAGTTTTGTGTCCTAAAAGGGTCAGGCACGTTCCCCAATGCCATATTTTAAGCTTGAACAAAATTGCCCCTTTAAAAAATGCAAAGTCTGGGGTTAATTCAGGTTTTCCTTATCGAAATGCCCTTTCTGGCGTCTGTAGCTCCTTTCGGGCCCAGACCCATGGGTTTCCCCTTCCGGGTTTCCGTTCTGGGTTTGCTATTTCCAGCACCCAGTGTCCGACGACTTTTCGGACATCAGACCCCGAAGGTCGGGTTTCCCCTTCTGGGTTTCCTCTCGATCTTTGCCATTTCCAACGGCTGCGGCGGGATGGCTTCCCGGCCGTCGGACTCAGGACCTCTCGCCGTCGACTACGAATTTGAACTCACCAACTTCACCTGCCGCCGTACAAAGTAATTGAATGCAACATTAATGGCAGGTATGGCTATAAAACCTGATTTTCTGCTTGTCATTTTAATCTAACAAAGTGATGGAATTTTGAGGAGCTCCCGCGCATCCGCCATTTCTAGCCTTCAAATTCGAGCTTCGTTTTCTAGTGTTTTTCAAGCGACCGTCAGAAACCATCTTCGGGATCTTGAGGTATGCTCGCTGTTCGCGCCCTTATTCTTCATTTTGTCAATTTTCGAGCCTTAAATGAAGTAAATGCGAAACCATGTTAAAATCCGGTAGGTGAAGGCCCTCCGCTCAAAACCCACATTTTAAAAAATGTAAAAAATCAATCGCTAAGTGGCTAAAATTCAACCCGGAGCTTCACGTCTCCATGAATGTTCTTCAGAACAGTTACCAACATCCCCCAGGCCCGGACTTCCCCACCGCCATGCGCAAACTCAACCTTCCAAAATTCACCGCGACCGAACCCACCTTGGACTTCGACCATCGGAATTCCCCTCCCGGGATTCCGTTGCATCATCGCCATTTTACACGACCTCTCCCAAGCTCCTTCCCAACCTCTGGACCCTGGACACTCGAAGTCCGTTTGAAGACCTTGGAAAATCGAAAGAATTGGCTTAGATCAAAGTAGCTTCGAAATTCTGTCCTCGGAATTCTGTTCCCGGAATTCTGTGCTGACTTCGCCGTTTCGACAGCCTCCCCCAAGCGGCTTTCCGAACCTTAGTTCCTGACTACGCAAAATCTGTTCGAACTTCCAGGCGGAACCTTCGACCTAAAGTCCCTCCAAACCTCGACCTCCAGAATTCTATCCTTGAAATTCCGTGTCATGTTCGCCATTCCAAACGGCCGTCCTGGGACGTCTTCCCGACTCCCGGACCCTAGTTCGTAGCCCGTCGAAACCAAATTTCAGGTAAGCTCTTTAGCTTCCTTCGGAGTCTGACCACCAGAATTCCCCTCTTGGGATTCCGTTCCACTGGCACCGTTTTAACGACGAATTCAGGATAGCTTCCCGACCTTCGGGTCTCGGTGCTTTGTTCGCCGCTTGGCTGTCCCGAGTCCTCTAACCGTCTCCGAAGACTGCACTCCGAATTTACTTCCCCGTATTTTTGCTTCCATTTCACCATTTCAAACGGCTGACCCATAACCGCTTCCCAGCAATGGAAATCTAAGACCTGGATTTCGACGCCCGGATTTCCACCTCCCCTACGTCGTTGCCAACGGTCGTCCTGCATCTAATGCCCGAACTCCCAAATGAAGGATCAAATGACCTCCAAATCCAAAATGGATTTTGACCCACTTGCTAAAATTAGGTCTTCCTTCATGCTAACCTTCTATTACTCGAATCCAACACTGGGAAATGCCTTTGGGAATTCCATTCTCAATTTTCCCTTTCAAACGATATTTTGCCAAGGGAATTTCGGCCCTGGGAACCCGGTTTCTCTGCATTGCCTTTCTAATGATGAAATATCAAGTGTTTTATGTTTATTGAATATGAATAATGATTGCAAAGCTAATCTTGGTGTGTAGGAGCTTGTCCGGGATCTTTTCATCATGTTTATTGTTACTGATTCTCGTCTTTTGTGCAAGATTTATGGAATTCGGTGCAGAAACTTCCGGTGCCTCCAAGGAGAAAGGGAAAGGAATAGCCAAGACACTTCGAGGCAAGGAGGACAAGGACCTGATGAAGTACAAGTTCCAAGGGGTCCCCATACAATCGAGAGACACCTCTCTTTAGAGAGATATCACAGATACCAACATCGGCCAGGTCGATGTTGACGAATTCATACAAAGGGTGAGGATGAACCCCAAGACCGTAATGCAAAATTGATAAAGAAAAGTGGAATTGCTAAGGCTGCAGGTTGCCCGCTGGCCTTAGTGGCCCTAGAACTGGTAATGGCATGCATAGAAGCATATCAGGAGGAGACCAGAACTATAGTGGACCGGGACAGAAATGACCTTGCAGACATGTCCCCGTCGGGTATAATGGCAACATTCCACATTCCTTCCTATGAGCGCATGGAAACCCCCACCATGGGGGAGTGTAAAGAACTATGGGAGCAGAATCCCTTGGGGTGCAAGAAGGTCATCAATCAGTATTGGTTAAAGGACAAGTGGGCTAGCGCTGGAAAGCTTCCTCAGGAACTTTTTCGCAGTGAATTCTTCGAGGATTACCATGACCTCGTAACATTGCTAAGCCAAGTGATGGGTCTTCCTATGGTGGCCTTCTTCCAAGAGTGGATGTTCTACTTTGTAGAGCAGATTCTCTGCGGCGATGGTATCGCTTTCTATTGGGGAGAAATAATCAGTGACCACTTCCACGAGCAGTTTACAACCATGAAGAAGACCTCCCAGTTCTTCATGACCTCCTATTTGGTATATTCCCTCACCCATCGGCGGCATTATTAGGGAAGGTGGTGGTACCCAGTGACCCATCAGGGGTGGAACTTAAACCATATGACAAATACACTCAACTACAGTTCAGAAATTTCAAGAGGGATTACCGTCAGGTGAATGATGCATTCATCGCCCACATCATTTGGTCTCTCAGGGGTGACTTTCAAAGGAGAGTTTCTCATAGCGCCAGATCCCTCCTCATGCAATATGCCTTCCTTTATATACAATCCCGAAGTTCACATACATTCGTGCTAAGGGATTCATGGAAAGACCGAATAAGCTGCCCCGGTACCCCAATGACCGGATCATTCTATTGGAGCTAACCCGACAACTATGACATATTCATCGCATCTTGAGAGATAAGCATTTGGCGGGCCCGACTTACCCCATTGGGCTCGGCCAAGGAATGTACAAGATTCATACCTCCCAATGTGCGGGGTATTAAAAATGGGAGTTGACTGAGTACAACTTCCGTCAATATACAGCTCGGCCTTGAATGGACCCATACAAACACATCAGGAAGGCACTAGGACGAGAGTATGCCCACCTCCACAACGTTGAGGACTTTTGGGCCAACTGCAAGGATGATCTTGAGGTACGGTTGAGGCAATACATGCACATGACCACCATCTATGTGCGAAGGATAAAGCTGTGCCCAGTTCCTGACCAACTCAAAGAAAATGAGGACATGGTAATCGATCCGGGGTATGATGTCGTCGCCAATTTGCCGCTACCAGTGATTGACTGGAATGAACCAGAGCTCGATGACATCACCGTACTCACTAGGCCCATCGAGATCCGAACAAAAGCATGGGTCGACCAACAGGTGGCCCGATTAAAGCAGAAAGGAGTCGCCTTGACATTCAAGGGACTGGAAAGTGAACCGAGTGGCTCTGAAGGTGGGGTGGCTGCCACTACAACCGGGGAAACATCCAAAACCCCACCATCAATCAAGACCAAGAAGAGAAAGGAGGCCAGTGAGCAGCTGCTTAAACCAAAGGTCTATGCCCCCAAGTCTTCTGAGCCAGAGCCTTCCAAGAAGAAAAGAAAAACAATGGGGAGCACGGAGAGGACCGCGATGACCAAGGGTCTGCCCCTCGGGACCAAAATTGAAGGATCTAAATCACCAAGGTCTTTGCCTGCTGCTGCTACTATTGTTGCCCCCACCCCGCAGGCTTCGCTTGCGGTTCCCGCTTCCTCCCCGCCTGCGGTGGACATCTTCGTCCACCTTGCTTCCACTTCTCCAATCTTATAAATTATTTTGGTGGTTTCATCATCTGCCATGACCTCGCCAGTCTCCTCTTCTTCTATGTCTCCTTCCTTGACCTCTGTTTCCACTGCTACGGTGCCCGCCATTAGTCTCCTGGAGGCCTTGGTAAAATACATGCAAAATGTGCCATCCGAGCTCTCGGGAATGCTCACTAACCCAATAGTTTAGGCTGCAATAGCTCAGGCTATGGCCCATGCTCCAACTCCCCTCCCCTCAACTAAACCAAAAAAGATGGAGGCGACAATGCAAATATCAGATGAGCTTGAGCGACAGTAGCTAGAGGCTGCAAAGGCACCAGAAGAGGAAGAATTTGAGTATCACGAACATCCACTGTTCGAACGCCGTCAGATAGATGAGGTGGCTTATGAGTCCTCTAGTGAGAGCAGCGAGGAGCTGAATGCTGATTTTATAAGAGAATCAAATGACCCCGAACTTAATGCAGAGTGGGGCAAGCAACTCCAGGAGATAGAAGATAGGGAGGCCGAGGACCGACTCACAAGAGAAGAATAGATTGTTGCTCAAGAGACAGGGGGTAGGAAATCTCCTACTGAGAAGCAAGACCAGACTCTAGAGCATGACAAGGAAGCATCCCTCCACGAGGATGAGTAGGGGGAGAACCCCGAAGAGCATGAATACAATCAGATTAAAGAAGAGGGGGATGCTGAGAAAGAAGATCCACCCAAAGAGCAATTGCATACTGAGTCCCCCATTGGACATGAAACCCTCCGACAAGACTCTGAATAGGAGAAAGAAGATGTGGGAACCAAGGAGAGGGCTCTTGTTGTTAGAACTGTTGAGCTTGAGAAAGGGGACAACGGGAGTCAAAGTAAACCACCTAGAGAGGAACCCCAAGTACCCAAGTGGTTACAGAGGCAGCCGAAGCAGAAGACTCCCACCTTGAAGGATCCCAAGGCAAGGCTGGAAGCCATCATGGCCAGAGCACAAATAAGCACCAAAAGTAAGGAGAAGAAACCAAAGGTCAGATCGAAGGTAACCATGGATGCCTCAGGATCAAGGGTGGTGCAGATAGTAACACCGGTGGTTGGAGAGTAAGGTATAGTTTATAACGTTTCCACCATTGACTTGGGAGTGGCCACAAGGGAGCAAAAGGTTGATCACCTCCAGGAGTCGGTTTCCACAGTGGTACACCTTATCCAATAGGATAAGATCTCAAAGGAAGAATTAAAGGAGCAAGTGGCTGATCTAACAGCCTACATTCAGCAGTGGTCATCTCTGGATGAGCAGCCCATGATGTCATCCACCCCACCTCAGTTGCTATCCCAAGAGTAGATTAATAAGTTAGAAAAGAGAAGGAACTTAGACAAGACTACGGAAAACTGGTTCTGGCAGGTCTTAGACATGGGAAACGGGGGTATCAATTTGGTTGTCTAGATAGCAAACAAGTTCCTCAAAGTGCAAAGGACCCTTGAGGGTACGAGGCAGATCTGTGAGGAGTTCCCAAGGAAATACGAGGCAACCTATCCAAAGATCGAGGCCATACTCGCGTTGCCAGGCGAGGTGTGGGAGAAGGACGTGGCCTTCAAGGATGATGACCATTGGTTAGTAGATGTCTGGAAGCAAGATTTCAATCACAGGAGGAAAAGGCTAGAGCAGATCATTGAGTGGATAGCGCTAGACATCGAATGGGCTAGAGATTCTAGAGAAGAGTGCTCTCGGTATATCAAATTGATAACAGGGTATGAGCCACCCGCAGCCTAGATCAACCTTGAGAACATAAGGCCCCACTTCTTAAAAATCATGGAAGATGGGATGTCAATCGAAGTCACCTTGGACTTCATGAGTTTTACAGCCCGTGCCTTTGCGTAGTCAGAACTTTTCAGGGATAATGCAGCCAAATATGAAGAGGATTGGAAGAAACTTGTCAGCAATTCCCAGGAATGGAGCTATCAAGTGCTATGATCAGACATCATGGAGATGGATAAGCTCCAGCCACTGATCCTGAACTTTGTAGAGTATGTAGCACTGAAGAAGCGTGAAGGCAACCTTGTTATTGATGAAGAATTCCTCAAAGAATAGCTACAGCAAAGGGAAAATGGCTAAAGGATGAAATTGCTACAGTGCTATCACTAGAAGACGAAATAGGGAAAAGACAAGGATGAATTTATAAATATAATATATTTGGGGATAGGTGAAACCCTATTGTAAAGTGAATCTTGGCCACACAATAGAATCGAATCTTGGCCACTCATTTTGTTTTTTGAAAACTATAAATAGGGCTCTCCTCCTCTCATTTTAAAGAGTTGAGTTGTTGTAAAGACATGCTGCTAAAAGTATAATAGAAAATATAGTCATTTTTTGGTGTATTTCTGGATTTCTCCACATGTTTCATGATTCTTCTCCATTTAGCTAGAACTTTGCTTCAAGTTAATTTGTTGCTTTAGTATCTTTAGATTAACTTTGGTATAATTAGTATGTTGTCTCTGGTTTTGGACATTGTTGTTGTGTGTATGCTTTCCTTGTCCATACTTTTGGTCAATTGCTGCTAGTATATGACTGTGTAAAGTTAGCCTAGACTTTAATCTCATTGCTTCTCATTAAAATTTATCTTTATTCACGTTTCCATGGTGAATGAATGATGAATATCTGCGGTCCTTGGAATATAGCATGGATTTCATGATATTGTGAAAATTTAGATTAAGTGAAATTCTGTTTAAGGAAACTGTCCACAACAGGAACCTCCATGATCACTGTTCATCAGTAGTTGCAGGTCTAGGAACCATCCTTCTTCCTCGCCCCTTTTCCTTTTTTTTTAAGAAACAACTTGTGCTAAGGTTCGTTGCACACTGTAAAGCCAAATCCGACAAAATAATGGAGTCCAAGACTGTTGTCTAAACCTACAGCAAGGTACAGTAATTTCATATCCACCGGACTCCATTCATCGACCCAATTCTTCTACAGCTTTGACCATGTAAGACTGCCTTGTGATTCCAACAAAATCACATCAAACAACTGATATGTTCCAAGCTTCGTCATGACCTGAAATCCGAGAGACCTTAGAATAGTGTTCTACAATTTGATTGTCGAAGATTGTCTTTCAAGAGAGGTAATGCACCTGCACATTGCATGTGTTGTGAAGTGCATAAAAACACCATCAACAGCACCAAACACATGCCTGCCACATCTTACAGATGTTCAGAAGGTTTTTTTGAGCCATCGTCGGTGAATTTTGGTAGAGCTTTTAAAATAGATATCGGGATAAGGGGGCTTCCAACATCCTATGCTACGTAGTTTATGCTAGCAATTGGCAACATGGTTGGTTTTGGGATCAAAACGTTTAATGGACGAGTTCTAGTTTGTACTGTTACTAGCAGAGGAACTAGCAAGCTTGGGTTATTCATTGTTTGGGATCTAGTAACAGGTCAATGGCTCATAAACCCACTTTATGTTTAAGTACATTTAAGCAGTCCCATTGGGCGTGACAGAAAAAGAAATTGTTGATGCCAAAAATTGACAAGCAACAACCTTATGGGAAACTCGGTTAAAGGGGGGACCTATTGCACTAAACTGAGTAGCCTCCAATTTTTTAAAGATGTTGGCTTCTTCTGTAGTTTGGGGTTTGGAAAGGGAAAATGAAACAAATATATAAAATAAATATTTTATAGACGATGTGCCAAGAAGTAGGTATGGCCACGGTAAACCTATCTTTTGGATGGTATTTAAGGGTTGTTCAACAATCTTCTATGTCCCAGAATCATAGAAATCAAAGATTAAAGCCTGATTAATGTATCAAATAATATAAAATAATTCTCATACGCATTTACTAAAAAGAAGAGTGCAAGACATGGTCTAAATCAAAAAAATTATATTGAAATTATAGAAGTTCTACAAATAAACTGCCCAATACAACATTGGCATAGTATAGTGTTTTGTCAAATAGTTATGAAACAAAAAGGTCGAACAATGGCACAGTCTATGAGTCTTATACAATAATATAAAAAAAATACAAAAGGCCTGGTATCTTTCACTATTTTTCTGTATGTTCCAAACTCATTCTTCAAAAGAAGAAGCATTATTTATAGAAAATGATCCCACCGTCGCTTAGCCAGTAATAGTAAAGATTCCATGGCAAGAGAAATGATGCCTCTACCACAATGATTTACCCAGGACGTTGCAACAAGAAATATTATGAGCCATAGAATGTAGTCCCCTTCAAGTGAGATGCACCCTCTACAAATGATGATGTTGGTCCCAACATAGAAACAAAAAATTCTTCGATGGACATGTGTCACTTGCCCACGAAGTCAGTTAGGATACGTGGCAATTTGGCACAACTTGTTGCTCGTTCCATCCTTCCCTTCGATGCAATACCTATGGAGAAGACACGTGGAGAAGTCTTTGTTACCTATGTTGACTATAAGGTCCACCAAAAGGTGTCTGAACCTTGGTTTCATACCTGCACAAATACAATCAACAAACACAATATTAGGTTCATATGCAAGATAAAATAAGGATTCTCCATGAAATCCATTTACAATGCTCAATAATTGGAAAATCGAAGAACAAACAAGAAAGATAAGTGAAATCTTAATTAAGCATACAAACTCTTGATCCCATGGGGGAGTTGGTGCCAATTGATGTGTTGAAATTGGCCCTTTACCAACTCCTTTGTTGCAATGTTGATGATGTGTGGATGATCAAATCTCCTCGATGAGATTTTAGCATAACCTAGCTATGAAATCATGAAAATTGTGAATACTTTGGAGAGAAATGGGAAAAATTAGCTCTCAATGTGAAGAGAGTAACTTTGCCTGAGATTGTAGATGAGGATGAAGTTGAGTATAGTAAGTTTACTCAAATTGTGGATGAAATAATGAGAGGAAGATTCTTTCATTTATAGATTTCAAATTGGAAGAATGAGCAAGATTTGAGCAATGTGGGATCATTCAACATCCAATGGCTATGTGCCACTTGTCAAAATGTGAATGGTTGAAGGTTGTGCACATTTTGGTCAATGTGCATGATAAATGTCATGAGATTCAAATTTCAAATTTGAATGTGACATGTTGGAGGGAGAAGGAAATGGAGTTAATGTCACTTGGCTCAAGGCCAAGGACATGTAAGAGGCCTTAAATGCCTTTGAATTCAAATTTGAGGGAATATTCCCCTTTTATGCCATGTGAGAGAAAATAGGAGATTTAATAATTCAAATTAATTGATTTATTGTGCAAGTTGCATTCTCTAGAGGATTTTAGTGATTGATATTAAATCAATTAAGATTTGATCAATTTAATGAGAGATTAGATGATTTAATCAAACAAGATGAATTATTTAATTAAAGAGGGATTTATGGTTAATTAAATTAACTTGATTAATTTAATCAATAGAGGAGAAAGACCTAATTAAATAGATAATGATTTATCTGATTAAGAGACATAAGGTGATGATAAGATGAGAGTGTGATTTAGGGAGAAATGATGTTAGTAATTAGGATCAAGTGTGTTGGATCGAATTGTGTATTTTCCATGTCTACAAGGTGCACGCAAAATGATGCTATGTAGCGCATGGGTGCAACCCGATAGAGAAACGAAAGGAAGAAAACATTAAAGGTGCATACTACTGACATGTGAAAGTATGGCGGGGCTTGATAGAAAAGTGAAGGATGAAATCCTTGCGAGGAGCGCGCGACAGACACATGGCACATCGAGCGAAGCTCTTCAAAAAAGGGGCCAAAGATATTCAAGTATATGGGGCGCTGGAAGAAGCCAAGAAAAATAATATATCAACTCGAAGGGAGCTTGAGGGATTTTATATCCACATCTATAATATTGGGTCAATGTGAGTGCACAAATCTAGAAATTAAAGGACAATACAAATTCTCAAGAAGTTGTTGTAGACATGGAAAATATACAATTTGATTCGACACACCTGATCCTCACTACTAACAACATTTCTTTCTGAATCACACTCTCAGATTATCATCACCTTTTGTCTCTTAATTTAATAAATCATTATTTATTTGATTAAGTCTTTCTCCTCTATTGATTAAATTAATCAATTTAATTTAATTAACCTTGTGTCTCTGTTTAATTAAATAAATCATTTTATTCGATTAAAGTCTCTATAGTCTTCTTATTAAATTAAATAAATTAAACCTTATGTAATTTAATCTAACATTTCCCCTTTTAGTTAAATAAATCAAAAATATTTATTTAATTAATTTTTCTTCTCATTTTGATTTAAATCAATCATAAAATCTAAGTCAAAATGGTCAAATCACCTAACCTTCCATTAAATTAATCAAATCTTGATTAAATTAATCCCTATCACTAAAATCCTCTAGAGAATGCAACTTGCACATGAAAATAGATTTAATTCATTTATTAAATCTCTATTTTCCCTCACATGGCATAAAAAGGGAATATTCCCTCAAGTCTGAATTCAAAAAGTTCAAGTGGATGGGTACTTCCAACAAAACATTCACTCCTCTTACATGTCCTTGTGCATTGAGCCAAGTTACATTTATTTCATTCTTTTTTCCCTCTCACATGTCATTTTTCTCAATTTCAAATTCCACCTAATTGCATTTATTAACACTTTGGCCAAAATGTGCACAACCATCAACCATTCACATTTTGACAAGTGACCCTTAGCCATTGGATGTTGAATGATCCCACATTCATCCAAATCCCTTATTCGCCCAATTTGGAAATCTATAAATGAAAGGTTATTCCTCTCATTCAACATCCATAATCTCATGCAAAATTACTTTTTTGACATTGAGAGCCAATTTTGTGCATTTCATTTCACATGTTCATTATTTTCACAATTCAATAGCTAGGTTATGCCAAAATCTCATCAAAGAGATTTGATCAATCCACACATCATCAACATTTGCAATTTAGGAGTTGGGAAATGGCCAATTTTGACACATCAATTGGCACCAATTCCCCCATGGGATCAATAATTTACTTAATTTAAATAGATTTAATTTGGTTATTGCATATTATTCTTCATTTCTTTTCTATCTAAATTTAGTAGATGGATTTCATGGGGAATCCTTGTTTCACCTTGCATATGGTATAATATTGTGTTTGTTTGTTGCTTTTGTGTAGGTTTGAAATAGGGGTTCACAATTGTCCATAAAGTCTTAGATTACAATTTAGTTGTTGGTGATAGATTGAAATGCTTCCTTGTTCAACCAAATCAATGTTCATTTTGCATATTCAAATAAAACTATTAAACACTTATTTTGGAGTAGTATTTTTGGTTAAAAAATAATAGCTTGTTGTTTTTAGGGACAAATCTTCTCTAGTTGATTATCATCTAAGTTGGAATATGCCTTATATGGAATGAATAAAAAATGTGCTTATTGATTCTGAAAAATTATTCTCTTGAATTTATGAAAAAATAGATGTTGAATAGTGTTTTTTGGTTCTTATATTCATTAGGAAGCTATAATTTCAAGGTTCTATTATAACATTTTTTTGAGATTGTGCCTCATCTTCTCAATTATAAGTAATGTTAAATATCAATAGAGAGACCACTTACTAGTTGGAGCAAATCAAGTTATAAATCAATCAACTCCAATTCAATCAACAAATTGAAAAGATAACATTATTGTCATTGCAAATACAAGAATATTGACTTATATAAGATGAATTCAATTGTAAATAATATAATTTTTAAAAATCGACAAATTATATATTAATTATACTTACATATAACTTTTATAATTAATTTTTTACTCACATAATCTTGTACACATACCTTTTTTCCTATTATATAAATCTTGTTATTTACATTATAATACTATTTATATACTTATTCTTATTTTATCATTATTAAAATTTAATTTTTTAAAATCTTTTTAACTATTTATTTTATTATAATGATGAAGAACCTTTCCTACATTTTAATCAAAAACATTATTCAATAAAAATGTTATTACTTATAATTATTATATCTTTATATTTAAAATTTAAAATTTAAAATATTACTCTATACCAAATTTATGAATAATACTCATTAAGGACAAAACAAGGTACAAGTGCATTATGTTACTATTTAGATTCAATTATTAGTAGAAAATTAAAAACTTACCTAAAAGACAAATGCCATTAAACTATTTAATTTATATTACCTACCAAATAAGCCGACCTCAAATTTAGCCCATTGCCTCGTATGCCTCTAAAATATATTATTACTCATGTTTATTATAAAGTTTTTAATGTTTTGAACTATCCTCGTAAACAAATCCTTCTCAAAAGTTTATTTTAATATTTATTGTGAGATTATTTGTTTGCACATATATTTTAAATAAACAAACAAATATTTATAATCACATTATTTCATTAGATGCTTACTTCATATAGATCCTTGATGGAGATGAGTAAACCATAACTATCATCTTATCATCACTATTTAGTGGATAGATATGAAATCTTTGTCTTTTAGGAAGTTTGCTCCTCTTTGGTAAGTGACAATTATATTTAAATTACCTTGCTAACTACCGACATCTTTAGCTAACACCTATCAAATCACAAGTTAAATATTGGAATTTGGAGGGATTTCTATTCCAATCTTTGATGGTAAGGAAAAAAAGGAATGATAAATATTATATTAAAAATAGTGATGAGAAGTGACTTGTAAAGTTGGGGATTGGATTAAAGACTTTAAGAGAAACAAACATTTTATATAAAAAATCATCATATTGTCTTTTTTAACATATAGTAATATAAGTGCATTGTTTAATAGTTTGAATATTCTTATTGTAAATGTATTTGATTGATGTAGTTTCAAAGTAAATGAGTGGATCAATTAGATAATAATATTTATTTTATATAAATTTAGGCTAATTAAATGAATATAAATATTAATTATATTTAAGAGGGGTTAAATTGATAAATTGAAGTGATATTTTTCAAAATTATATATATTAGATGATTTATTTAGTTTTAGGAATAATGATGGAGAATTAATGTTCATGTCACATTGAATCTATTCATCAAGATATTTCAATGAATGTTCACATTCTAATTAATATTTTAAATTCTAAATTGTTCCAAAAAAAATAATGGGTTGGATTTGAGCTCCTTGGGATTGAACTCAAGCATGGAAGAAACAAACTACTATGCAAAAACTAAATTATTATCTTGTAGTCACCAAAATGATTCATAGGAGAAAGAATATTTTGCAACACCAAAATAACCTTCCACACAAAATAGAAGTAATGGAAATACTTTAATGAGAGTATGGGCACAATAGTATACAATGGAGTGCAATGAAATGTACATAAAGGACCCTTGTATATATAGGAAAGTGTGAGACATACAAATTTCTATTTTGACGAGTTTCATGATTACATAATTTGAGACACAAAACATAAATGCCCTAAGTAAACTTAAATAACTAGGTGTGAAAAGGACCCAAAAGGGAAATTGGTTAGGGAATATATTTTTTCACACCACCATCTTAAGTGCAACTTAGGAAGGAAAAAAAAGAAGAGAAAACAACTTCAAAGATGAGTCCTAGCAATAAGACCTAATGAGGTATCAGTGCATAAAAGTTCTCACAAATAGAGAAAAGAAAAAAAACCTATACGAAAAAAGTGTTCTCATAAATAGAGAAAAGAAAAAACCTATAAGAAAAAAAGTCATATCCAAAATAGGGAAACATAAAAAAGAATGCATGTACATATGAAGGAAGTAGGACTCAAGATGACCTCCTAAGGATACCTTCCTTTACACTGAGCATTAATTGCAAGTAAAAATAATGAGACAATACAAAATGCTTATTGAAGATGTCCACAACATTTTCCTTGATGGAAAATAGTATACATTAAGAGCGCCATATTGAATGAGATATCAAATGAAGTCTATTTGGATATAAAATTTCTTAATCTATTGATGCTCCACTAAGTGATGTTGAATATGTTGGTCACTTTAATTATCACACCAAAGATTAATGTTGTGATATGGAGGAAAGTCAAAATTTTATTCAATTAGCAAATCCAAAGAACCTCTTAGCTAACAAGAACAACACCTTCATGCTTATCCTTGGTAATTGATAATGCAATATATATTTTCTTATTGCAAGACCATACATCAGATGGGGAACAAGGTAGTTGACATAACCAAAATTAGTCTTCTAATAATCATCATCACTAGCCTAATTTGAGTTACTAAATATTATGATCTAAGAAGCTCTTGATGTGTAGTGAATTCTAAAATATTAATTTCCTTGGATATACGTCTAGATACACATGGCTTCGTTCCAATGAGTTTCATGATGATCTTGAGAGAAATGAGAGATCAAACAAACTACAAAGGAAATATCAAGATGATTATGTGTCATGTATGAAAGACTACTAAGAAATGTTATAATAATACATCATCAACTCTAGGTGTAATGTAAATGGAGCACATGAGCGGGAAGAGGAGTAGTATGGGGATTTTGAAATCCTCAGATGCAAAGGGTGAAGGTGGCTCTGAATCATATGACGACGATGATGATGCTTGGTTTCTCTCTCTTTAAAAGGGGACACCTGATTTTTCTGTGGCTTTGGTTCATCTTTTGGCATTCAGTGTGCGGTCTGGTTTATCTGTGACTAGGAGGTTTGTGGATATTTTATGTCTATCCTTTGACCCTGGCTAACATGTCGAGTCTGTTGTTGAGCTTTTTTTTTTTTTTTCCCGCTCTCTCCCTTTTTGTGTGGGCTCTCCTTGCTTGTTGTTGGTGTCATTCTATGGGGCTGTTGTGGAGTGGTGTTGGCTTCTATTTTTGGCCTAGGATGCGCTATTGTGGATCTGTTTGTTGTTGACATCCTTTTGGGATGTTGTGTATTGGTGTTGGGTGTTGTTGTTTTCCTGCTAGGGAGCTATTTTTTGGGTCTGGCTATTGCATTCGCCTTGTGATTTTTTACCCAGATCCTCCTTGCTAGGAGCTCTTGGTGATGGGTTGTTTGAGGAGTTTGGTGACTTGATCTCAGACCCTGACTAGCATGTAGGGTTGGAAGTGGTTTTTTCTTGATGTGCCTTCTCTCCTCTTTCTCTATCTGTAGGTTTTCCTGGTTTTCTTTGGCCTTTTTGGGGCTTTTATGCCTTTGTTTGGGGGCTTTCGTTGCTTGGGGCTATGGTTTCTAGTTTGCCTCTAGTGGAGTTTTTTTGGATTTTTTTGGCATGTTTCAAACTCTAACTAGCATGTAGGGTTGGAGGGTGTTCTTCATTGTCTTGTACACTCTCTACTCTCTCTACTTGGAGGCTTTCCTTGCCTCATCCTTCTTCTTTTGGGTCCCTTTATCTCTTCGTTGGTGTTGGTGCTAGTTGTGGTGCTTGGAGTTCTTGCTGAGGGGTTGTTTGAGGAGAATGGTGGCCTGAACTTAGACCCTGATTGGCATGTAGGGTTGGAAATGGATTTCTCTTGTTGTGCCTTCTATCCTCTTGCCCTTTCTATATGTTTTTCGAGCTCTCTCTAGCTCTTTAGGGGCTTCTTTGCCTCTATGTGGGTGTGTTTGTTGCTTGGGGTTAAGGTTACTAGTCTGCCTCCAGTGGAGTTGGTTGTGGATAGTTTTTGGCATGTTTTAGACCCTAACTGGAATGTAGGGTTGGAGCTTGGTCTTCAGTGTATTTCTGACTCTCTACTCTCTCTTTTTGGAGGCTTTCCTTGCCTTGTCCTTGTTTTGAGGCCCATTGTCTCTTTGTTGGTGTTGGTTGTTTTTATGGCCAGGGATGTTGTTGTTCTCTGGGCAAGGAGGTTGTTGTTTTCTGGTGTGCATAAGTTTCTTCTCTCTTGGCTGGTGGCTAAAGTGTTCTCTATTTCTTTTGTGCTTGCTTCTATGAAGAATTTTTTGCTTGTCCATGTGTTCTCTTTACCCCCTTGTGGGGTGGTTGGGTTTATCCATGCGTGTCTCTTGTTGGGCCATGTTCTTGAGTTGTCGGTGATTTTCATGAAGTTCCTTGTTACTGGTTTGATGGATTGCTTCGCTTTTCTATAGTTTGTGTCTTCTATTGAGGTGAAGATCACTCACACGAAGATGGAGCCCTCTCTTTTAGAAGTAGATTTGGGGTTTGTGGATTTGTGGAGGTTCTTACCTTGTTGTTACAACACCTTTGGAGGTGGTACGTGCTCCTATGGAGGTGGATTTATTTTTTGTTACAATTTTTCTGTAGTTGTGGTAAGTTTTTTCATGGCATCTACTCCTATAGAGGGGAGCCTACTCCTTTTGAAGTAGAGATTGATCTGACTCTTTGGGTTTGGTGGTGTTGCAAGAGGTTTCCTTTTCCCTGCTAGTGTGGCTAGGAGGTTTCTTGGTGTTCTAATTTGATTCGTAACTCTCCTATTGAGGTGGGGAGTTTGGTTTTGCTGGTTGGTGTTGATAAGTGTTGTGTTGCAGTCTAGATGGTACAAGTTGATGGTTACCTAGATGTTTTAGGAAGTGTGTTGTTGGTTGGTGTTGATAAGTGTTATGCTATAGTCTGGTTGTTACATGTTGATGGTTACCTAGCCATTTTAGGTGGTTCTTAGTGTGAACCCCTAAACCTGCAAATGCACAAGAGCAAAAAAACACATTAGTTGTTAGATCAAATGCATGCAAACAAGTGTGAGAGATTCCCCATAAAATCCATCTACTCAAACTAAACTAGGAGATGAACACAATAAACTTAAAACAAAAGAGATTCAATCCTAATTAAGCTAATAGCATGATGATCTTATGGGGGAATTGGTGCCAATGAAGTGTTGCAATTGGCCCTTTCCCAATTCCTAAGTAGCAATGGTATGTGATGGAGAAATGGTCAAATCTCCAAAGAGATTTGAGCATAACCTTGTTGCAAATCTTGAAAAGTGATGAGTGGTTGATTGAAATGGGCAAAATTGGCTCTCAATGTGAAGAGAGTAACTTTGCATATGATTGTGGATGATGATGGATGTTTGAATGAGAGGAAGACTCTCTCATTTATAGATTTCCAAAATGGAAGAGAGATTCTTGAGATTCTTTTATTTCCCTCACCTTCAAATAGCTCTTTTCTTTTTAAACAATTGCTAGCTAAAGTGGCCCCACATTTTATTTCGCGCTCACTAGATTAGACACTTGGAAAAATAACTCTAAATTTACCTTGGAAGTTCATATTCAAGGTGGTCTATGAGGTAACTCTCCAATTATTGATGTTAATTTTCCTATTCATTATTTTTAGAATGCCTAAAAATTCCTTGAAATTTATACCTTTGTTAGGAACTTTATGGGTTGAGTTCCCTTTGAAATCATGTTATGAAACTGGGTTAACTCTACTTGGGTCCCTCATGATATTTGCATAGAGGCAATTCAAAATATTCCTAGAGATTTTTTGTTTTACTTTTCTAAATTAAAGCTTAATAAGGCCATTTTTAGCTTGTCCCTTGGTATATTTGGTTTTCCATGCTAATTGACCCTATGGACTTGAGAGTTCATCATTTATGAGGAATTCTCTCTCTAAGTCCTATTTTGAGTTGAATTCCCTAGTATTTTATTTCCACTCTGGTCTTTGTTAGACCATATAGCAACCTCTTTAGAGTGTGAGATTCATGTTCATAAAATAATTTATTTTTTATTCACCCTCATAAAAAGGTCTATATGTAGGTTGACTTATCCAATGATCTAAAGGATCCATTGAAATCTATATATGAACTTAAATCTTCACCCAATGGGTCATCTATCTCAAACTACCAAATACATATTACCAATGTTAATATTTAGAGTAGAAGTAAAAGATTGACCCATAGTTACTCATCATCACAAGCCTCCACACAAGTATCATTTTAAGGATCCTCCACTTGAAAAAAATGGGATGGCTAGACTAGTGTGAACAACAAAAAACTCTCAAAATCCTAGCTTTGAATTTATTGGTCTATAATTGCCAATTTTTAGACCACACATTTCAAATCCTATTAAGGTAAATGAGGTTGTTGATTTTGAATCCAAAAAGGAGTCATCACAAATGGTCATCAGACTTCATTTCAATATAACACCAATTGTTGTTAACATTATTTGATATTTTATGACCTTCTCCTCCTACTTCTAACCATTCCTATAGTCTAATTCATGAGATAAAGGAGGGGGTATTTATCATAAAAAAAAAGGCCTTTTTTGGGTTCCATTCTCCAAATTTCTTGACACTCGTGATATTTTTTGAAGAATCCTTATTGATCTCTTGATGACCTCAATTATAAAAACATAACCATTGAATCCCATCTTCCATGAATGTGTTATTCATGGAATGTTAGGGATTTAATTGTCCCTATAAATAAATACATCATGTGGGATATTTGACAAGGATTTATCATCCTTTTGTTTGCAAGAGTTAAACATTACAGGTTTCATATTTTTTTATAATTTTTTGTGCCATTTGGCTAAAAATTCATCTTTTACATAGTGATCATGAACATAGTTGAGGAGACTTTCCACTTTCATTTTTCTTTTTTGGAAATTGCACATGGTGTCTCATGGATATAACTCCACTAATTGTGATTTATGGCTCCTCATTAATATTAATAATAATGTCTTGGGGTTGTTAATATTTATGCCTTTAATGATTTTGTAAAAATATGTCTTCAGTGGTGTTGGATTGAAGAATATTCTCCCATTAATTCTTAGATTATGTGTACATGTTGGTAGATAGATTCTAAAAATGGCCATCATGGTAGCTTGTAAGAAAGGGGTCTTTTTTTTTGCCCATAGTATCACTTTTGACCAAGATAGAAAGTTCCTCGACAACTTATGGTCATGATTGTAGGTCATGATAGACACTGATTTGACAACTTGTATACATCGTTCCACCCATATACATATAGGTAAAATAAGGCAGTGAATTGTATGATCATTCACATTCTATAAATTTATCGTTCAAAGAATCCTTGTACATGGGATGAGAGTCTATCTATACACAACATAGATACAACTATGCACTATATAGCACAATAAAGTATAGTTTTTCAAATTTTATATTTGGTATCAATCATTTTATTTCATTGATGTAGCCCTACCTATGATGTTTGATGAGGCATCACTACAAGTTGAGGAGGTTGACAAACCATTTGGGGTTTTTCAAAAGATATACTATATCTAGTAGGAAGTTCATTATAGACTACAACACACTAACTATAAGTACATGGAAAAATATGGTTTGCATCATACATCTCATTGGTTTTAGGTTGGAGATAAGGTTTTATTTCATCTCTAGAAAGAGTGACTTCAAATACCACACAAGAAACTTTGTCCCCTTCGATATGACCCATACACTATCCTAACAAAAATAGGTGAAAATTATTTTGATGTCAATCCACCCCTTTCCTAGAATTGCATCTATTTTTGAATAAAGTGTTGTTGTGTCCATGTTCTTCACCATTGTTGGATACTTTTTAAGTTTTTGAACACATTATTAGTACACAATTGAGTCCAAAAACTATTTTTATACTAGACAAATATCAAGTCACTAATGTTCTTACCAAAACACCAAAGAATCAATAGATCCCTCTTTATAATTTTGTATAGGTAGGACAATTTCCTCACTAGGTTGAGGGATTAAATAGCTAATAGAAGGTTTCCTTATTTTCTACAAAACTTTGGTGTAATGTCCCCCATTACATTTTAGGAGGGATGAATAATTATACATAGATCCAAGATAATTTGGGTAGCACCTGCATGGTCAAATTTAAAAAATATCAAAAATATCATTTTTTTGATATTTTCTACATCTTTATAAATTATAGTTTTTGAGGCCTTGAAGTATGTTTGAGTGAAAAATTTCCTACAAGGATCATATCCATTTTTAGCATAGAGAGATTTTCCAACCCATAAAAAAAGTATTATTTTTGTTTAACAAGGTAGAATTTAGGACCCCACCAAGTTGGGGTACCAAAAATAAATATTTTATACATTTAATTTAATTTTATAGCTAATACGTCCATGGTTGATTGTTGAAGACCCAAAATAATGAGAGGGGAGGTGAATCAATATTCTTTTGAACCACTTAAATATTTAAACATTCAATACTTATAGCACATTCATTTGCATTAATGAAAGAAAGCATGAAAACATCCAATAACATCACATAACACATGAACACTAGGATTTTTATGTGGAAAAGTAAAAATGGGAAAAATCACAGCACATATTAGCTCACAATATATTAGAACCGGTTATAGTATATTACATAGGTTCTCAGTACAGGTGGACTCACTGCCCACTAAGAAAAGAAAAGAGATAGAAGAGATTGTGGAACACAAACAAGTGTTGAACTATTATAAAATGCATCTATAATATGTTGGAATATAGTTCCATTGAAGCTCAGAATATAGACTCAAAACTCTTCATAGTGATCTATCTGAATACTCTTCTCTACTCTGCAATCACACAATTCTCATTCACAAAAATCTTATCATATATCCCCATCATCAAAATATTGAAAAAGATGTAACTTATATATTTGTTTCACTCATAACTTCAATTAGGTCAGCCTAATTAGATGTAATACACAAAATGTAACTTGTCAGCTCAAGATCTATCCATAAACACTTCATGCCAAAATTCAATTCTCAAAAAAAAATTAAATAGATCGACATAGACCTATAATAGCTCTCACACAACTTAGCAATAATCACTTAAGCTTTGCATACCTTCAAAACTATTAGGTCGACATTGTAGAGGAACTAAAACAAAATTTCTCCAACTATATACCCATCTTCGGATATGCGGATCTAAAAACATCATGCCAACTAGAATGCACACTCATTTGATATCTACAACATTTCCACAACTTTGCAAAGACAAAATCAAATTTGCAGAGAAGTGCAGACTCATCAACTCATATATATTGAACTAGAAATGTCTAAAACTGCCAAGCCATTTACTCCATTTACTCATAACTCCAAAACTAGAAACCAAAACAAGCTAAATGAAATTCCCAAATTAAGTTCTTCTACTATCCAAAAATATTATACTAGAAGCATAGATAAAAATATTCAATAGTGAACTGATGCGGACCCAATTATCGGATCTCATGTACGTAAAGTTATTGGTATTAAAAATTAGTCAATTTTGTTAGAATTGTGATACAAGCACAAAACCATGAGCCACAGGATCAAACAACAAAAAAAGACATTCCATGCAAGAGATCTGCAAACAAGAATTGATGTATTCCTCAACAATAAAAATCTATAGAAGCAAGAGACTATCAAAAAGATATGAAAGCTCGAGATAATAATTACAATGAGGGTTGAGTGCTTATAAGAGAAAAACCCTAAATGGGAAAGGTATTAGATCATGACAAGTGTCAACATCACATGAGATGATACATATTGATCTAATATCAACTCAACTAATAAAATCATAAAAGCACTCCCAATTTTAGCTTAAGTGCATGAGAATAAATTAGACTAATAATCAATTAAATATTAATTAATTATTAGCTAATGCATGATTACTAGATAACAACCTATTGGGCCTCAAAAACGCAGGTTTGAACCACGAGAGGTTGCCAAGCTCTCACAATGCCTTTGGCCAATGTACAAGGCCAATTAATATAATTGAACCTTCTTCTCTTTAGGCTCTGCCAAACCTAGGTGGGTGCACCTATGTGAATAATGAAGATTTAAAATATAATTCTTGCTTGAATGATTTACCCACAATGGCAAATGGAAGTGGATAAAAAAGATCACTACAACTACTCCTACTACACAAAAGAAAGGATTTGAAAATGCTATTTTATATGAAATTTGTTCTCTGGGTTGTGATAGATCAGTGCCTTCTATCCATATGGGCAATGGAGTCAGAATTAAGAATGATATGTGTTTCCCTCTTTGGCTTAACTCTAGCTGTTAGACACTTTGAAAATTCTATGACTGACGTAAAACTTTACTGAATTTATGACTTGCATAAATTGTGCTGGAATGTTTCTTAATCTGGTTCTTCTTTAACCATCCAAAAGAAATCTTTAAATCATTGTGAATTATTAAAATAATTTAATTTTGACTTGCAGACACCAATTAATTAAATCACACAAAATGGGAATACATTTTGATAAAATCAGAAATATACTTGATATACTGATTTAAATGATAAAATGACCTCAAGTTGGAGACAACCAGATAAAGAATTTGAATTAACATGACACAACAACTGAACACCAAAAATAATTCACTAGTTTAAAATATTTTCTCCATTGATTTGCTTCAAGAAAAGTTTGTACATTATTTCCATCCCCAGCCAATCTAATTGCTACTACCCCCTTTTTTATTGTCTGATTTTCAATGCATTTATACAATAAAATCAAAGAGTCATGACTCTTCATTTACCCATTACAACCATTCAACATTCATTGATAGAAACTTAAAATATTTAATTGAATTTCCTTATTGGAAAATTAAATATTTTAACTATAGTCATGCTTTTAATATTCTCATTTGTACGCTGCCTCTCTTTATATTTTACTTCCCCGTAGCTTTTATTTCATTTAGCGCTCCACCATTGGCTTCACACTGGCTCCCTGTTGTATCGCGGTGACTGGCTCCTCACTGTCTGTGTCTCTTCCACTGCTCTACCACGGTCTTCGCTTTGACCGTGTACGGTATAGCGATGACTGTTCCTCATCGTTGTCTTCATTGTCTACCATGCTACTGTGGTCTCCCTTTCTACCACTGGTGGTATGGCGGTGATTGTTCCTCATGGCTACCTCCATTGTTACCTCCATGTTTTCCGTGTCACCATGGTCTCCATACTGGCCAGCCGCGGTATGACGATTTCTAACTTTTATTGTCACATTCTCTATCAACCGCCTTACCATGATCTGCTTGTTGCCTCCCCACGGTACCGCAGTGCCCTCTCTTAACCATTGCCTTGTCGCTATCTCTCCGCCCACCGTGATGCCATGGTCAATGTTTTGAACGTGCACAATGTGGCGGTAATCCTTCACTGACTGCTCTCTAACCGCTACTGCCATACTGTGGTGTCTATGCTAACTACATGCGATTGCACGGTAACTGTCTTGACTGTCGCCTCATTGCTTACCACCTGACCACTGTGCCACCATGGGTTCCTCCTTGACCGCCAGTGGTACTGCGGTAACAATGCTCCCCACTACTAACTCACCACCCACCACGCTACCGCGGTCTGTGGCTTGACTACGCGTAGTATAGCGATAACTATTATGTTTGGTTGCACTTAACCGCCACTGCCATACTACAAGCCACTTTGCAAAAGGCCGCGGAATGGAGTTAAAAACTATGAAAGGTAAACAATGGAGGTAAAAGGTGTTTAATATGGCAATGGTATGGGGTATTTTATCATTACGAAAGGCGGTGAAATGAATTTTTATGAAAATATAATGAAATAATGGGTTCAAATGGGTAAAACCCCTTAGAATTTTTTATGAAACTTTTGGGTCTAACACAACGCCCCTTAAGATGACCTTAGGGAGTAGCTAAAAAATCCTAGAAAAGAATGCATGATGGGTCCCAATAAACAAGGCTTGATGAGGTACCCATGTACAAACAAAAGATCTCTAAAAACTGGAGAAAAGGATAAAAACCCTATAGGAGAAAACTCCTCTCCAAAAGAGAGAAATACAAGTGAAGGACTGAAGAAGCCTCCAACACAAATTTGTCCCAAAAGATAGGAACAAAGGATGAACAAAAGAACACCACGGAAGCATGAAGAAGCTTCAAACACTATTGAAGAATGACTGTTGTAATTTCGAAACAAGAAATTCTGTTGAAACAAATGATGACCAGGATCAAGAAGACAAGAATCCACATGAATTCCCCCAACGAAAATACTCAAATAAGATGGAAAACAAAGGAAAAAACTTGGAACTCGAAGATACAAATGGAAAAGGTACCCAAATTTGGAAGAACTGATCATGTGAAAATGGAAGATTACCTTTAAAAATATGAATGCAAGAGTGTCTATATGGTAAGTGATCCATCTCACCAAAATGCAACCACTGCATATGAAAGTACATAGGAACAAATATTGTATACATAGCTCACTCCAAAATGAAACCAAGGAAGTATTAGTACCAATAGTAGAAACCCCCCATAATGCTAAAAAGGGAGAGGTGTGATAGGTACACTAAAATTGAATGCCAAAAAGAAGGGCATGTAGAAGAATCGGGAACATCTGAACATGCAAACATTAAAGTATTGACACATATAAAGGGTGTGAAAACAAAAGGAACACACACATGAGGTTGTTGTCATGGAAGGGACACTCACTTGACAAAGGTATGATGGCAAGCAAAGGCAAAAAATCAAACACCCCATGGCACTTTATAACATGGTGTAAGTACAATAAGGTACAAATTGATGTGCAAGATCCCCAAAAAGGTACACCTACTATGGCACTTTATTTCAGTGTGTTTACATAATGAAAAGTGCATACAATGGGAGCCTATAATGTCCAAAAAGGGACTACATTCTGATTTAATAAAATTATCTGATAGAAAAAAGAGGAAACTCGTAGCACTATGATCAAGTAAACAAAAAAAATGCACTTTCAAGGAAAACGACACCCAAAAAGGAGTCCGGATGTAGAAGAAATGGCTTGTCAAAGTCTCCAAAATGAGAACTAAACAAAAACAACACTAAGAAAATATAATTATTGGAAAAAAAAAAGAATTCCAAACTAGAAAGTACTTGCACTAATGTGAAGAGCATGAAATTTCACCCTATTCCAAAAAAAAATGCATTGAAAAAGCCCACCGTATGGCCGAGATATGGCCTTTGGATTATTGGGTGCAAAAATGAAAAGCTCAATGAAGAGGGACTCTACTTGGCAGCAAAAACCTCTCCTAAATTTAGGAAAAAAATGTCAAAGTTGGAGATCCACCAAATTTAGAACCTTGGAAAAAATTCTTCGTACGCCAAGAAATATTTGTCATCGGCTAGAAAAAGGTTTGTCCATTGTTTTTTTTTGTTTTTCCAAAAAAGGGTAAAAAACGGTCGTCATACTTTTCTTGTTCACTGGAAAAATCCACCACTTGACTTTCTTTGGTAGCTTTCTTGGAGTTTTGATCAAAGCAACTGGTCGATGTTCAAAACCCACCATCAATGGTATGGGAGGGTTTGTCGGGTGGGCTATGGGTCTACAAGTTGGTACCGCCCAGTAAAAAAAAAATTGCCCCCAACTAAAAACAAACCAATAAATTTTAAAACCTTTTTTTAAAAACTTTTGTAAAAGATTTCATAAACAAGAAATTTACAAAAAATCAAGCCGATTTTGATTTTTCTTTTTTTAATTTTTGTGTCGTAGGGGTTGTATGACCCTTGGGGCAAAAATAAAATGCCTCAAAATACCTCGATAGTGAAATTGGACAAATTTATAGTCAAAACTTGTGGAATAGGCCTCTTGAATGCAACAATGAGGTCCTCTTCATTCCAAAACTCACAAAAAACGTAGCTACTTCCTAGATCTAGAAAAAAAGCAACTGCTTCAAACCCTCTCAGATCTAGTTTTAGAAACCCAAATCAGGTGAAACAAAAGGCAAATCTGACTTTCTTGATAGCTTTAAATCCAATGGTGAGGTCCTTTTCACACAAAAATACACCAAAAAATTCCCACCTCCAAATTTTGCAAAAAATGCAAAAGGGATTTAGGTCTAAAGCCTATAATCCTTGTTGAAGAAAAAAACATAAATCGAAAAGGGGTTTGTTGAATTGAGGCTTTGATACCATGTTATAATTATGAAACAAGCACAAAACCATGAGGCACAAGATCAAACAACAAACAAAGACACCTTCCACACAAGAGATCTGCAAATAAGAGTTGCTATATTCCTCAACAAGAAAAGCTACAGAAGTAAGAAACTATCAAAAATATATGAAAGCTCGAGATGATAATTACAATGAGGGTTGAGTGCTTATAAGATGAAAACCCTAAATGAGAAAGGGATTAGATCATGACAAATGTCAACATCACATGAGATGAGACATAATAATTTAATATTAGCTCAACTAATAAAAGAATAAAAGCACTCCTAAGTTTAGCTTAAGTGAACGAGAATAAATTAGACTAATAATCAATTAAAGATTAATTAATTATTAGCTAATGCATGATTACTCTAATTTTCATCACAATTGTCTTCATTGAATCAAACCTTCTTTCAAAGTTGTTTTTCACAATCATCTTCAACCATGCTCATGACACCCAAGCTGATCTACACCATAGTCTTTGTACCGGGATACAATATTGACATCAATGACAACACTGCAATGCATAACTGTATGTACCACATGCTCATGTTTCCAAAAAATGCATCAATGACATCTCCTTAATATTCCAACAATATCCCCCTTTTTCATTGATAGCAACATGGCAAAACATCTCCAAAATTACTCTTTAGAATTACTCTCCCCCTTTGACATCAAGGGCAAAGGGCATTGTATCAATTCTTCATTTACACTGGATCTCCACCTGACAAATATGTTCATATTATACAAACTAAAAATTGAAGTAACTCCCCCTAGGAATGTTATGCACCATGACCATGCCAAAAACTTGTACCAAAATACTTTGTACACAGTTCACATATAGACAAAGAAATCTGAAACAATGAATTGAAAAAGTATAAAAGGGAAGCAACTATCAATCGGAAGAGGTTGACTCTTTGAGCTTCTCAACATGGGCTTTACAAACCTGTTTTCCCTCTTCCTAGATTCTCTTGGCTATGCCACTGAGTTTCAAGCTCCATCAAACTATTTTCTCCTTCTTCCAAAGTGCTAGGTACCAGGTTGATCTTTGTGGCTTTCTCAACACTCATTAGGGCACTGACAACTAATTTGAAATTTGAGTTCACCAAGTCCCTGATGCTCCCAAACCGCATGATAATATTTTCCTTTTGTCCTTGCAGTTGGAATTATTTCCGATGCAAGTCCTCAATCATTGATCTTATGCCATATAGGTCTTGTGCATGATCATATGCAATAGAAGCTTTATTTGTTTGTGACTCAATCTAGTGCATTTCATCTTTGATACTCTTTGTGGCTCTGAGCCAATTCATACAAAATTAAAATAAGGCTTTGGCCTCAACCAAGAAAGCCTGTGAATCCTTAAGACTATCTTGGAATTTATTGTTTGCGTGTGCACACTTTTCTGTGATTTCCAATAGCCTCTTCACACTCATATTTTTGTCCATTTCTCCTTCCAATTCCTTTTTCAACTTTTCTTCCATACCAGAGGCATATTCTTTAAATGAATCAATCAACAATTTAAGGTTTTTCATAGTTGATAATGAATTATCAATTATAGTTTCTGGTATGGCCTCATGTAGTTTCTTTATTGCCTCCTCAATTAACTCTCCACTCTTTTGGTGAGTCTCTATTATCTCCTTTCGAGAAGATGAATGGAATAGTTTCTTTTTTTTTTTTTTGTGGTATGTTGTTTTTTGTTGTTTTCTATTATTTCGCTATGTTTTGGCTATTGGTTGCCTACTATTTTAACTATGTCATTTTTTGTACCAACAACATTTTTATGTAAAGGGTTTTGAGTCCCTTCAAAACCTATTTTCCCCTATTAATCAAAACAATTCATGATTTTTTTTAATCAATAATCTATTATTATTAATTTCATTGTTTTTCACTTTCTATGATAGGTGTTTGATTATGGGGGACCCTTGGGAGCTATATGATTGAAAAATCAAATCAAACATGATATTAGAACTCCAAATTTATTATTCCCAATCTATTTTTTGATATTTTTATCCTTTAATAATTAAATAATCCATCTTCAAAAAAACATACCCCACCATTACATCCAAAAACCCTAAGATCACCTATCTAAATGCTAAAATCAAAGTTTAGAAAATTTAGGGTAATTTTTTTTCAAGTCTTAGAATTTGTACCTATAAAATTTGTCTGGATCCATATGGTTGAATACTATTGTACACCATAGTTTCCTCTATGTAGTCCTATATCAACATTTTTTGTTTTTTCACAATTTTGTGATGTGATTGCATTAAAATTTGACACCTAGATGATTTTTCTAGTAATTTTCTCAAATACAATGATAGTTTTTATTTTCTAGCATATTTTTATTTTGGAGGCACCATTTTTTTCCAATGATAGATTATTTGGTAAAAGGGGGTTGGAATTCTACCAAAGAGTAGCTCACCATAATCACCAATATTGCCACTAATGGCTAACTATCAATTGATAATCACCATAACATAATCTAGCTTAACCCTATTGTAAACCCGCTTTTTCTATTTGAAAAAAATTGTTTCTATAATTTTCAATAGATTTCAACCTATATTTGATAGATTTATAATTTTATGATAGCTTTCTCAACCGGTAGGTAGTTTTAGATATTAAATAGTGATTTTCATGTAACCTAGGAATATGTCAATACAACATAGAACATGATAGCTAGTCAAATCATATTTTAATGACATAGCTTTGTTGAAATTAGAATGATGTTGTAAGTATGACCTAGTAACCCCTATCCCTTAGCCTTATTTTCCCTAAAGGATATATTTATTTTAAGGCATAATTTGGGCATATGGTGTCAAAATTTGACAAACAAGATATCACTAGAAATTTGATTCTAAGTACTTTATAGTGGTACATGTATTTTACTCAAGTTTTTTATTGATACATTTTATCACCTATCAAATTCATATCTTTATGTTTTTCTCCTAAGCTCATAAATATTTTCTTGGATTTCTACTTTTGTGATTCTTGTGGCATTAGAAATGTATGTTAGAGATCTTCACAACTATCTATGAACTTTTCCTAAAAATTTCCCAATTATATATTTTATTGAATTTTTCATTATTTCATATTAAGGTTGATTTCTTAGACATTTTAACACATGATTTTTTTTTGTTTGTATGAAATGAATTTAATTGAGTTGATCTATATGTATTTATAACATATGTCCTTTCTGGACATTGCAATTATCTATTAGATACATTTTTTTATATGTACACACACTTAGATAAAGTGCCATCATTGTACATGTATTTTGGGAATCTTTCACATCAGGTTGTGCTATATTTTTAATCACACTAATGTATAAAGTATTATGGGGGTTTAGTGTACACTTTGTTACTTTTAAACACGACCTTGTCTACCTTCATGCATGTGTACCTTGTTTTGTAAACCCTTTTATTTGTTATGATTACTTTCTTGTGCACATTCTAATGATGTTTCTTCTCCTCCATGCACTACATTGTGACACATTGGTTCAATGGACCTATCATACCCCTCCCTTTTTATCATTATGGGGGGTCTCATATTGTTGGTGCCAAAGATTCCTTAGTTTCAATTCAGAGTGAGTTGTGTATCTAGTTTTTGTTCCTATATACTAGATAGATGCAACAAGTGGTTAAAAGCACATTTTAGTGAGATGGAACAAATACCATATAAACATTCTTGAATTCCTATTTAGAGAGGCAACTTTCCATCCTTATTTTATCAAATTCTTAAAGACTATTGGCACATATATTTTTACTTGTAATATTCTTTACATTGGTTTATTAACTTGTCATTGGGGTAACTTACTAAAAATAATATGCCATTTGTTTCTTCGACTGCTAGAATGTTACCTTGGTTATCTATTAGTTCATTGTTCCATTAGTGTTGTTGAGTTCACTCATGCATATTTTTAACTTTTTTATCCTAATATGAGCATCTTGACTTTAGACGAGGTTCTTAAGTTACAACACAATAGCAACCACATTTCAATAGTTTTTATAAATTCTTCATTATTTAGTGGTGCTCTTCATGTTCATCTTCAAAATATTATTTTGGAGGCTTCTTAGACCTTCACTTTTTCATATCTTTCTCTCTTTCAGAGATAATTTCCCCCTAAAATTTTCTCCTTTTCTCTAGTTATGAGATGTTTTTATTTATACATGGGTACCTCATCACGCCTAGTTGTTGGGACCCATTTTTTTATTTTTATGCATTTGTCATTAGAGCTTCTAGCTTCACTCTATCTTGCACTTAGGGGGTGTTATATTAAAAATGTATTTTCCTATTTAATTAATTAGGTCTCTTTTTGCACTAGTATATTAAGCTTACTTAGGCCATATTTTTTGTCTTAAGTCATAGAATGAGGACACAGATCATGATATAATATATCCTCCCCTAGGGTTTCATTTAGAGTTTATTTTTACTTTTTCCTTATTATAAGAATTAATCATTTCATAATCCATTCAATGTATATTCATAATGATTCATTCTTTTTTAGATCAATACTCTCTTTGGCTTCATAACAATTTCATTATTTTTTCTCTTTTTATGTGATAAGTGTTTGATTTGAGATGATCATTAGGAGTTGTAGGGTTGAGGAGTCAACTCCAACTATTGCCAAAAAATCACCATGAAATAGGAAAAATCATTGAAGCTAAGAAAATATATTTTATTTAAAATTGAGAGAGCTTATATAATAAGTGGAAACAAGTATGGAATAAATGCATGCCTTCAACTTTGTTCCTATGATTTCAATTTAACACATCTATACATGTATAAAATTACAATTCAACTCACTTAATATCATAACTAAGTTTCTCATCAGAAACCAAAGAGTCACCACACCTATTTCCTCCTTGAAATTTGAAAAGAACAGTCAAATGAGGATAAATTAACTACAAAATTAAAATAAAACTAGGAAATTATTTGCTTTATGTACCTCAACTTGGTGGGGTCATAGCTCATAGCCTATTGAAAAAATTAAACTTATTGGATGCATTGGAAAGATCTTCAAAATATGTACATCAAGTTATGAGGCATTGTAATTTTTTTAGAGGAGTGGGGGTGAGAAACACTCTGAAGGCCTCCAAAAATGTACATTACCAAGATGTATAAAATATTTAAAACTGGATTTTTGGTTTTCCTATATTTAACCATATAAATATCACCTAAATACTCCTAGATCTTAGATGGATCAAATTATGAAGCCCACCACTATAGAAATGAATCAACACATACAAAGGGACCAAATATGAGATACATAAGTACATGTAAATATGTAGTTATGTAAGCACAAATTCATTGGAATATATAAATATATGAATGCAATATACAATATATGTACAAGAATGTGTGTAATAAATAAATAGATGAGACAAAAAACCTATCTTTACATTAAACTATACTATTTATATATAAATGTATATTAAAATACTCTATTTAAAATAAATAAAATTAAATAAGAAAGAATATAAATATACAAATTTAATTATTACAATCATTTATAAAAAAAATCAAATTCATTAATTCATAATACAGTTATATTTAATAAAATTTCTATCAATTTTTTTTATAATTAATCTTTATTTTAACCGACAACATTATACTACCCTTATCCATATTATCATTAGTTAGTTTATCTTGTAAATATTTCATGATCTCAATAAAATATCCACAACCAATCAAAAGTAGGTGAAAAAAATTCAGAAATATCTTATCATTTTGATTCTCTTGTGTAACTTAGGCTCCAAGAGAATTTAAGATGAATAATATTTATTTTTATTATAAATAATAAGAACCATGGAAATAAATGAGAGCACATTAAAATGATTACGATAAAGAGAATTGAATTTTTTTCTTCAAAGTGAAAAACATTTCAAAAAATAATGATTATGATAAAGTGAATTTCAATTTGATAATTATTTAAATAAAATTGATTAAAAAATATATATTTCATATTATATAATATTTAAAAATTTATGAACGAAATATCTTTAAATGTAGTTTAATTTTTTTTTATATTAATAATAAATTAAATTAATTCATATTAAATAACTTGTTAATGAAAAATTATTTATTAAAAATTAAACTTCCTTTGTCCATCAAATGGTATAAATTTACTAAAACATTAATTTTTTTTATAAAAACAACCTCTTTAGAAATTTATGTTGAAAATATCTTAAATTTACTTTAAGTAGATAATGCTTATAGATTGGATAAATATCTTCACTTTCGAATCCCATTATTAAGAGAAAGATACATTATTTGAGCACATGCACATCCATGTCTAGTGCTTATTATAAGCATTTTGTGATGACATGCTTTGAAATCCATTAACTTAAAATAAATATAGTGAGTCGTTTTAGACATTGAATGACAATATATTAATGAAGCATACCCCACTTTATCATGATAATATCATCATAGTGAAAAGAAATCTGATGACTTGACTATTATTAACACTAAATTGGTGAGAAGGTGGGTCTCCCCAACTTGATAAATATAGTATTATGGTTGTGAGTTGCAACTGAGGTGATCAAAAGGTAGGACATCCCCTTCTCTATTGGTGGTCTGGTACTTACCATGGAGATAATAATAAGGGACTTGTAATTCAATTAAATTAATTAATGCAAAGGAGGGAAGAGTTAGAGTTATAACGAAATTAGTTGTAAAGGTTAATGAGAAATAAGGTGTAGAGTAGGATAAAATAAAAATTAATATTTGAAATATTTTAGTAAAAACGATAAAGATAATATGTGTAATTAGTTTTTTATAATTATTGTACAAATTTTCTGTCATGGTATTGTTGGTGTGGTGTGCATAAGTCTTTTATTTACAATATATTGATTGACTTAGAGTTAGCTAGTTTGCAACTTGATTTATTCTAATTAGTAGGTAATATATTTATTTGTATTTAGTATTAATTGTAATTGAGAGGACTATGACATAATTTGAAAGAATATGTTAGAGTGGTTCCTTGAAACTGTAGTTTTAAGATGAAAAACACAATTCATTGTTTTCTTCTACATGAATGCAAATGGGTAACATGTTCAATTGAATTAACAACCACAATATTTTTGAGACTGATTCCAAATAAATTTTCTTTCCAACTCAAATAATGACCAAATAAAGTGCACAAGTTCTTAAAAACAACATACCAAATTACACCACATTCATAAAAAGACAAGCGAAATTGAATCACACCCTAAAGCCTAGGTGAGGCAAAATTCTAAAACATTGCCATAATAGACAAGAATTCAAATGTAAAAAAGATCCTACAAAGTATATTGATGATGGATCATGCATTATGATCTGAAATGTTGATGTAAAAAAAGATTGCACACATTTTCGATCCAAAAATCTTAGCACTTAAGTGTCCAAATGTAAATTAACCATAAATAAAATTATAAGCAACAAGATATATTTAAATTAAACATTGTCAATTACCTACGTGGCACCCATGTGTTGAGTTGGAATGTGGAGCATCTAATTAAAGATAGTATAATGATGCTGAGTGTGTTTGATGAGACTCGTGTATCACACATCTTCTGAGAGGGCAACTCCTTGGCAGATTTTTTTGCCAATGAGGTTGTCAAATATAATGAATCCCAAATGTGGGAGGAGGGATCGATCATTCCCAAGAGAGCTAAGAGTTTAATGCGGAATGATGGAGTGGGATGAATTCTGGAAGTGGAGGCATTTAAGCTTTAGTACTTTGTTTTGACTCACATGTATTGTGGGTTTCAATAGGATAGCTGGCCTTTTTCCTAATAATTTTTGCAAGGGTTTTCTCCATCTAGTGTTTGCTAAAATGGGTGGTGATAGAAGTACAATAGATCTACACACCTACGCAGGATTGAGGAAGAAGAAAAAACTATGGAAGATTTTGCGCCATGGAAACTTTATGTCATTCCTCAAACGTCTTCATGGGCACGATTCAAATGTGTCAACGAAATTTGTTTCTTGTTGGCATAACATGAAGCTTCAAATAAAGGGTTTGGAAGTGGAGGTGAATGAGGAGTTGATTGTTGTGGTGATGGTGATGTCGATAGTAGGCTGCAAGTTTTTTAAGGACAAGAAAATTAATGAGGATGTGATGGCTTAGTTCTTTAAGGATGATGATCGAAAGAAGTTGGTGAAAATGGAGACTTAGGGATATGAGCGCAAGGCGCTTAATAAAATTTGGGTAGAGGTGGCTGAGGTAATAATTTGGCATGTGACGTTGGAAGGAAGATTTACTACAATTCTAGGTCACCACTTCACTCTCTTAAATCAATTTAGACATGGGTTGTATGTCTCTTTTCCTTTTTTCTTGCTTTCATCTATAAAATTTTTGATGTATGCCTATCTAAAAAATAGAAAGACCCCAATCTTCCATAAGGGTCTCATTCTTCTGATCATGGAGCATGTTAAATCTCTCATCCCTACCCCGGCCATTATGGGTAAGGAAAAGACTTTGAGTGACGGGTCAGACTCCATTGGTCTGGATACTAGCAATGATGAAGATGATGAATGAGATGAAGAGGAGGAGGTGGGTCCTCAATATCATGAGGCCACCTCTTTGAAAAAGAGGAAGAAGAGTTGTCTTAAAAGTAGCCATGTGCCTAAGCACATCATTCTCTCTGATAGTGAGGATACAGAGGTGGGTCAGAAGATTCATCTCCCAGGAAGGTGGAGTTGGTTGCTGGTCAGGGCGAGGATGATGTTGGTAATAAGGAGGGTTTGCAAGAGAATGTGCTTGGCTCGAGGCTAAGGACCAGCGAAGGAGATCGTCGATTCGGATTGCTAAGTTGAAGAACCAGGTGTAGACACCTAAATTTGACCACTTATATTTGGTCAAATTTATCTCTTTTCATCTAAATATCCTTTTATTGGCATTAATTAAGTAATGTTACCATTATCTAATTAATATCCTTAAAGTTCTCTAAATCCCTAAGGTATTTAGTTAAATAATTAAATACCTTACCCTTTATTCCTTTCTTCCAAGGAATTAAATAAATAATCCACTTATTTAATTCCCTTTATTTCCCCTCCACTATAATCCGCTCCTAGTCTTAATCCCCCTTGCTTAATCCTTTATTAAGGATGTGCACATTCCTAATCATTGATTAGGATGTGTCACATCCTCCAACTCTTGCAAGTTAGCTCCTAATCCTCATTAGCCACCTAACCTTCCTCTAATCCTTCGTCAATTAACCTAATCTACTCCTTGGTCAACTCTCCCCATCTCCCAAGGAATTTTTAATTTTTTTTTGTCTTCCCAAGATCATTTTGAGGAATTTTTAATTCCTCTCTCATCCCCCAAGGAATATTAAATTCCCTTTCTCCTTCCCAAGGTATTGAATTCCTTTTATCATTCCCATGCACATTAAAAATAAATTTTTAATTCTTTTGGTCAACTCTTGATCTCAACCATTGATCCTCTCCCAAGAATCAATCTTGCCCATTCATTCATCTCCCTTCTTGCTAATGACTAAAACACAACCATTTTTGCATTCATTTATCCTATTCACAATCTATCACATTCATCCAATCCTTCCTCTCTCACACATTACCATCTTGCATCCATAGCCATCCTTGCATCCAAATCAAGCAAAAACAAGTTGTTATGCTGTCGAAATCAATCTAGGAGCACACAAATCAAACGATCAACAAAGGCCAATCAACTGATCAACTTGGATAAAGTATATCACTCTTTCCTTTTTCATTTTGTTCAAGTTCAACTAGGCCAATCTTGAGGTGTTGTTTTTGTTTTTCCTTGCTTGCATTTTATTTTGTTTTGCATTTTAGACTAGGAAAATTCATTTGCACACATTTCTGGCATGCCCAGTGGAACCCATGTCACGGGTCTATACTTTTACGTTCTCTTTTGTTTGAGTTTTGTAGGTTCAGGCATTACTTACAGAGGTGAAACTTCCCTAACAAGTGAACTTTCTCCTTACAAGGGTGAATTTGCCTAGCCAGACAAGCGAATTTGTTAACAGGGGCGAATTTTCCTTTCCAAAAGGTTGAACTTGCACATTATAGGGGCGAATTTTCTCTCTAGGGTGAATTTTCTTCCTTCGGGGGTGAACTTTCCTTGGTCTTCAGAACAGGCAAACTTAACTAGTGAGAACAGGTGAGTTTGCAACTTACAAGGGTGAACTTGCTCATCTAGAAGGGAAAATTTGCCTCATACAGAGGCGAATCTTAGGTGAATCTGAAATCTTGATCTTCCATTTTCAACATCATTTTGGTTCCGCTTTCAGGTACTAATCCACTAACCCATTTGTTTGTGAGTGTCCCTAGTTTGTGCTAACATTTTGTGCAGTTGTTTCTCATTCGTCCAAGACCAACGATTGAAAACTACTAATATATCTTCTGCAGACCGATCGGTCCAAGACATCTTAGTTAGTTTATCTGTCATTTTTCCATACTAGCTAGGCACACATAGCTTTAATTAAAGGGTCAATTAACTTGTTTGTTGTGCTTGTGGGTGGATTGTTGATGTATTCAATCCCCTTGTGCCATTTGGCGATCCTAGATGATGAGAAATCACAATTCATTCTAGTCCAATTTAGTCTACCTAGGAGGTGCTAATGCATCTAAGCTCTCCCCTTGCGCTAAATGCGAGCCTGGGGACTAATCGAAATCTCTAGTATCTTCTTCCTTTAGTAGGACCTTCCTAGGATTTCATCACCCGAGGGATGATTCCAACCACGTGTTACCAGTGGGCAATATAAAGGGGGATAACAAAAGTCGTACCCCAATCTAGTCACGTCGTGTTTGGCGAAGCGTCAAATCTACGGTGATACCTAGATAAGACATGAAGAGTTGGTCCGAGTTTCCAATACCTTGTTGGGGCTCTCGACTCATGCTTGTGATGGGCTGGTGTTCATGACTGTGTCTCACGTACCTTCTATATATCGAGGACACCCGAGTTAGCCTTGTGTAGCTTAGATAGAGACTTGTGTTTCAGCCGCGGATTGGTGTAGTGCAGGGGATGCAGACCGTACCCCAAAGTTACTCACCACGTACTCCCTTGGGTTGAGATAGGAATCCTCATGGTGGACTACAATAGTCCTCGAGTGAGAGCGTGAAGGTGATCCAATGGCATCCGTTGATGACCCTATGCCATTGGAATGCTAGTTATCCACCTTTGTGAGAAAGGGTGCTCCAAAGAACCTCCTCAGTATCACAGAGTATTAACCTTGGGTTTTCTTCTCAAGGTGGTGGGCCTACATCAAGTTTGCAAACCCATATCACTAATTTTAGGATCATGTTGCCTGGTGTGTCTTCTTTGTGCAATACCAGTGCATTCATTTTCAGTTGAGTCAGTCCAACCTTCTGTCTGTTTTTTGTCATGCTTGTTTTCCTTTTCCATAGTCAGCCCCTACCTTCAAAGGTGAATTTTTTTGATGGTCACTTTCTTAAGTGACCTTGTTTTCATCCATTCTCCGGAATAGGTAAGTTTTTCCATCCCTTGGGCGAGTCATTCAATCATGTGTCCGTAAAATTCTCCTGTTCTTTGGGAATAGGTAAATTTTCTCACCTCTTGGGGAATTTTTCTACCTTCTTGGGAGAATTTTCTCCTCACAGGGGCGATCCTGCTTTCCCGTTTTAGTACTACTTATTTCCCTATTCATCAAATTCATATGTTCCTTGTACATAACCAATTTTTCTCCTTAGTTTGGGTGAATTTGCTTGTTACAAGGGAAACCCCACCTCCCGTTCAAGTCTTTTTTTTGTCTAAGTCCCCGCTCGAGTCTATTTTGGTGTCCATTAGACCGTTTGCTATCTTGTTCTCCGTTCAAGTCCCCGTTTAGATCTATTTAAGTGAATATGTTTGATTGTTTTCTATCTTGTTATTTGTTCAAGTCCCTGTTCAGATCCATTTAGGTGAATCCATTTGATCATTTTCTATCCCATTCTCCGTTTGAGTCCCCGTTTTGATCCGTTTAGGTGAATTCATTTGTCCATTCGTGATCCCATTCTCGATTCAAGTCACTGTTTGGATCCGTTTAGGTGAATCCATTTCTCTGTTTTCTATCCCATTCTCCATCCAAGTCCCCATGTGGATCCGTTTAGGTTAATCCATTTTCCTGTTGGTGATCATGTTCTTCGTTTGAGTCCCCGTTCAAGTCTGTTTAGGCAAATTTTTCATCCCGTCAGGTGATCCTTATATTCACATATGCCCATTCTTCAATGGATTTAGTTGTTTAGGTGAACTTGTCATCTTCTTGGGTCAGTTTTCTAGCTTCTTGGGTGAATTTATTAGCTTCTTGGGTGAGTTTGCTAGCTTCTTGGGCGAATTTTCTTCCTAATAGCTAAAATTACCAAGAAAATTTTCCTGTTCCTTGCACCAGTCAAGTCTTGGGTGAACTTGCTTCACCAAATAAGCAAATTTTCCATCTAGGGTGAATTTTCCTATTTCCTGTGTCACCCAACTAGATAGGTGAATTTTCCAGTCTGAATATGCAAATTTCCTTCTCAATGTGAATAGGCGAGTTTGCAAGCTAAACAGGCAAACTTGCTAGCTAAACAGGAAAACTTGTGACATACAAAGCCGACTCTTCTTTCCATAAAAATTCTAGAACATGAATCCATTTGGCCATTGAAAACCTATCATTCCCCTAGTTGTTTCTCATGATCAAATTTTTTTTATCATCATCTGTATTCCCGTAATCATCATTTTTGTCTGTCTAAATTTTCCAAAGATCATCATTTCATCAATCAAGTCATCTAGTACTATCTTAGAGAATACTTAGATCACATATCCATCATTGTTTCATCAATCTGAATCCCCTAGACTTCGTTTCTGAGGTTTTTATCCAGGTTGTCTTAGGTGCCTAATCTTGATCATCATCATTTGCACCTACTCAGGGTTGCCATCTATTATGAGTTAGTTAATCATCATTACGACCCAATCAATCTACTTCCATCTGAAGGTAGATTCAGTGTTGTAACAATCCTTTTCACAATCCAATCCGATTGTCAGCGCCTTATGTCATCTAAGTCAAATCTCTGAACTAGGTTTAGAATCTGTTTCATCTCCCTATCTAATCAATCATCCAATTGTATCTCATCAATCCTATCACATCCCATTACATCCTCCAATCATCCTAATCTAAGATTTAGTCCAACCAGAATCTAACCTTGATCCACCCACCAAGATTAATCCTCCACCTACTCCTAGTCCTGCATTCAATTCCATCCACTCATCTAATCCTAATCCACCAATCCGTAATCCTATTCCTTTACCCATCCATGATCCTTCATCCATTCCCGCCACCCCACTTGAACCCACAATTCCTAAAAACCTCATTCCAGATGTCATCCAAGTACTCATGAGAGAAGACATCCCCATATCCAAATCTTGATGTTGTGGAACCATGCCATCCCACTCTATCATGTACAGTCATTAGTTATGAGACTCTTCTCCATCCCACACCTATCATCCCTATTACCACTCCTATCACCCTCTAAACTATTGAAAATATCAAACCCACTGAATCCACTAAATCCCCATCTTCTACTCCTAGAACCACTGAAACCAGTGACGATACCAAAATCCAATCCACTCCCCCTAGTCCTAATATCACCAAACTACAATCCCATGACCTTCATGAATCCTCCATCCTCCCATCTTTCCCCATTGAGGATTCCCTCCAACACTCCTTCCTCATCATGCCTCCCACACAAGATGAGCCATGCCAAGAGCTTGATCCAAAGCATACCAACATATCCCCTCCTCTCAATCAAGATCCTATCATCCTATCTACTCCATATCTAGATCATATTCCCCCATCCACTCCATCTCATGATCCCCATCCTCAATCAATTCATGATCCTACCATCCCATCCACCCCATCTCAATATCACACTAGCTCATTTGTTCCATCTTGTGATCCCATTTGCATTCAAGGTCCAATCACTCCATCTCATGAGCCTTATCACCCACCACCATGAATTTAGAACCTGGAATACCACCTAATCCCTTATCACTCATTCCTCCCAATCAGAATGTTGCCATCCCATCATCTCCATCTCATGATCCTTCATTACTACCTAGCCCTACCATCCCAATGCCACTTTTATATCACCTTGGTAAGATTACACGCATCCATGGTGGTTTTCTTGTAGAAGAAAAACAAAGCATATGCACCACCCATCCTCCTCCACCTACTAATGGAATCACATCATGCTTCCAAAATAATAAGCATCCTACCATAGATCGAATGCTCAAGATCATGAACTATCAAGGAAACGGTTTAGGCCTTCATGAGCAAGGTATTTTAGAGCCCATCTAGGTCAAATAATTCCCATGTACAGGTGGTCTTGGATATATCTCCCAAGACTCACAATCCAAAAATTTTGGTACAACATTTGTACATCCTCAATGAGCCTCTTCCAAAGGAATAAGAGGCACTTCCCATCGCTCCACCAAACCATTTGTCGCCATTCCTCCTCCTCCATCATATTACCTCAAAACAATCATCCATCTTCCTCTTTCCTCCTCCAAGTCCATTTTGGGTCCTTATGTCCCTCCATCCACCATCTCTCATCCTCCATCTACTGCATCTATTTTGGGTCCTTATGTCCCTCCATCTACCATAATACCTCCTCCATATACAAATTCCATTTTAGGCCCTTATATCCCAAAATCACCTCCTCCATCTCATCCTATTTATCCTTTCATCCATCCATCACCTATCCCTAGTGCACATCATAAAAATCCTAACCTCATAATCCCTAATCAGGATCAACAAAGGAACCCCTCCATACATGTTATCTCACATCCTCCACCGACACATCATCATCAAAATCCTACCTCTATCACTCCATCCACATCTCCTCGACATCATCCATCACCTAATACCCCTCCTATTGCTATTAAAATCACTTTGGATACCAAATTAAAAATGCATAAATCAAAACATTCACATGAATCTAAAGCTCCCCATGTCCCTAGCAAGAGACATGTTGAAGAAAATAAAAATCCAATCCAAAATCCAAATCAAACCCATAGTCCACAAAGGCCCACCAAAGCAAAAATCAAAACTATGTGGATCCCAGAGAATAAAGGTGTCATGCCTTCAAATGAAAAATCCATAATGACATCCAAAGTTGCTAATCCAACAACTAATCATCTACCTCCTCCATCTCCTAAATCTATTTTGGGTCCTTATATCCCAAAATTCACTATCCCAACTCCTCCATTATCGCCATATTCTCCATCCATCAACCCTCCTATTGTTTCACATCAACCACCACCATATACCCCAATGTTGGTCCTAAAAACATTCCCCCATCACACATCCACTCCATCATTCCATCCATACACTTTCCAACTTCCCGTCCATTATCCCACATATCTACCCCATCAAATCCCTTTAATCTATTCTCTTGCACAATCCACCTATTCTAATAAGGTTGTACCAACATCCAATTGTTGATTTAAACATGGGATATTATTACCTCATACAAAAATTGATGCTTGAGTATTTCATCCATCCCCTTATCACATGTCTTTCAAATCCATTTATTCATATTCCTCTCTTCATCCATCTCCACCCACATACTAGCCAAAAAATACAAAAAAGTAAAAAATTGTCAAAAAAAGAGAAAAAAAAATAGTAAAGAGAAATAATTCATCCAATGGTGAAAACTTAGTAAAAAAGTGCCTTGGATAAGTGCCATGATGAAAACTTGGAAAATAGGCATCATGTGTAAATCCCCCATCTAGTTTACTTCCACACTTGGGGGCAACTTCATGCTATGCATCCCCTTCATCCATCTCCTCCATCCAACTTATGCACCCATCCTATCCATCATATCCCATTTACCCCAATCCCTCCATCCTCCTTATGATCTTGATAAAGTTGGGGGAACATATCTATACATTCTTTTGACACCTCTTGCCATACATTCCCCTCATCCATACATTGCCATATCCCTAGTCCTCCCCATCCACTTTCCTTATCCATGCATCTTATCCACACCCATCTAACTTCATCATCCACCCATCATGACAACATCCATATCCCTTTCTTATACATATCTCATATCCATGTCCATCTCACTCCCTTATTCACCCATCCTTCTATCTACTATCCCTCTTGCCTCGTCACACATGACATCTCTAGAGTGGGGAATTCACTTCTTTGTGACATAGTCCTTGGAGACATCATTCATCCACCCTACCATCCCTTCCATCTCCCTATCATTATCTCCACATCCTCCTTCCATTAATCCCTCCAAAAGCTTTATCCCTTCATACCATCATCCTTTCATATCCCCATCCTTAGCTTGTCATCCCTCCATCCATTGATCCCTTGTCATCTCCCCATCCATCTATCGATCCAGTAATCCCTTCCATCTTTCCAAATCCGTATCCCTCTATATATCCATCCTAGCCTCTTTCTATCTCCCCATCTTTATCTATCCATCAATTTATCTCTATTTTCATTTCATCTCATAATCCCTTGTAATTGGTATCTAGCTATAGGCTACCCCCATGCAATCCAATTACATTCATCTCACTATCATCACTCCTATCTATTTCCCACATTTGTCTCACCTCCTATCACTCTTCATCACTCATATATCCATCATACCATTGTCCCCATTCATATTTTGATGATTTGGATAACTATCCCATCCTTGAGCTTCATGCAATCACCACCATCCTTTCCACAAGGTCCATCTTGTGTCATCATTTCTCCTCCATCATTGTATCTGCTTATTATGGTCATCTCATCATCTCGTATCCATTATTTGTCTTTGTCCTTTTAATCGAACTACGTTGCCCCTACGATTTTACGTAGGCAAGGCTAAATCATTTGATCGGCCCCTAGGGAATTTTTCTATCTAATCTTTGTCATCCATCGAGGTGTCCATTATAATATTTCCTCTTTTATCCATGGTCTTTTATCGAACTATGAGGGCTCTATGCTTTCACGTAGACAAGGTTGATCTTTGATCAACCCCCAAGCCCCTAAGTCTTTAGGGTGTGTCGGTCTTGTGTCTTGTCATATCATCAAGTACAACCCTATCTAGCTGGAATTTATAAAAAAAATTCATCAGTATGAGGAGGTTCAATTGGTTTCACATAACTTACGTCATTTTGATCCTTTAATTTAGTTTTCCTCTTTGGTCTTAACAGGATGCATCCTTCCTAATAGACTGCATCAGTCCCATCCACCCTTTTGATCATGTGGCAAAGGATGTTTGAAATTGATTGTGATCTTTTGATGCTTTTGGTTTTTTTTTATCATTTGATCTTCCTATTATACCTCGTTAGGGTCACAACAATCCATCATATCATGGTGTGATTTAACTGGTAGAACTAGGGGCATATCTTGATCTTTTTGTTTGTTTCTATCTTCTTGGTTGTCCTGTGTAGTACCCACCAAGATCCTTTTTGGGTCTTGTGTTACATTGGGGAACCCTTTGTGTTTGTGGTTATCCCAACATCAGGCCCAAGCAAAGACACTGTGACTTTGGGATGTTGGACTAACCTTTTGTTTGTTGTGTCAGTCCTATTCATGTGATACGACGTCACCTTGGTTCCTCATACTCTTAGTGCATAGTATCTCATGCTATATCAAATTAAGTGCTCACTACATGGCAGCATAATGTGTTGCAATTAACTTGCTTGATTTGGTTACTATCCATTCATATCCCTATCTTCCATCCTCTCATCTATCAAAATCCCCTTGTCCATTCACCATAAACCTTTCATCCTTCATCTATCTATCCTATCTATTTTCATTCCTCCAATTTCTTCATCCTCATCATTTTATCATCCCTTTAATCTTCTTAGGATAATATAGATCTTTTATTCTAAGCATATTTTCATCCATCCTCCTCATCATATCATCATCCCTTTAATATTCTTAGGATATTGTAGACTTGTTATTCTAAGCATCTTTTCTTCCATTATTTTCATTCATTTCAACAACTCACATCTCAATCCAATCCCAATCCATCCAATCTAGCATAAATCATCTAATCACATCCTTGGTCTTGTTCCCAACCTTGATACAAGCTTTGATCCATTAATCATACTCATCCTCATCATTGGGATGTATCCTTCCCTCATCAACAACACTCTCATCATCGTGATCATTGGGATGGATCCTTCCCTATCCATTTGTGTTGTTTTGGGGATGTATCCTTCCCTCGCTAACAACACTCTCATCATCATCATCATCAAGATGTATCCTTCCCTATTCTTGTGTTGTTCTAGGATATATCATTCCTTCATCCACAACACTCCATCCATCATCAATCCATTTTGGTTTGTAGCTTGACTGGGGCAACATCACCTTTGTCCTCAAATCCATTTGTGCTTGCTTACTTCTCATCTTCTCCTTCCATTATCTCTTTCTCCTCCCATTCCATATTTTATCCATCACTTTGCATCATCTTCCTCATATATCCTTGCATCATCTCATCCATTTCAAGAGCAGACCCATGTTCTCTTGAACTTGCATGTCCTCTCGAGGGGGCATCCTCAATTCGCTAATCTTTATCTTCACACCTATCATCATTTCTCCTAGTCACTCATTTGAATGACTAGGGCATCTTCCACAATCTAACCATCTTCCTGGTGCTATCTTTTAATCTTCTTTGGAATGACGCTACTTCGTAACACCATCTCAAAGATGGGAAAAATGTAGACACCTAAATTTGAACACTTAGTTTTGGTCAAATTTATCCCTTTTCATCTAAATATCCTTTTATTAGCATTAATTAAGTAATGCTACTATTATTTAATTAATATCCTTAAAGTCCTCTAAATCCCTAAGGTATTTAGTTAAATAATTAAATACCTTACCCTTTATTCCTTTCTTCCAAGGATTTAAATAAATAATCCACTTATTTAATTCCCTTTATTTCCCCTCCACCATAATCCACTCCAAGTCTTAATCCCCCTTGCTTAATCCTTCATTAAGGATGTGCACATTCCTAATCATTGATTATGAATGTGTCACATCCTCCAACTCTTGCAAGTTGGCTCCTAATCCTCATTAGCCACCTAACCTTCCTCTAATCCTTCATCAATTAACCTAATCTACTCCTTGGTCAAATCTCCCCATCTCCCAAGGAATTTTTAATTCTTTTTTGTCTTCCCAAGATCCTTTTGAGGAATTTTTAATTCCTCTCTCATCCCCCAAGGAATATTAAATTCCCTTTCTCCTTCCCAAGGATTATTTAATTCCTTTTATCATTCCTATGCACATCAAAAATAAAATTTTAATTCCTTTGGTCAACTCTTGATCTCAACCATTGATCCTATCCCAAGAATAAATCTTGTCCATTCATTCATCTCCCCTCTTGCTAATGACAAACACTTAGCAATTTTTGCATTCATTCATCCTATTCAGAATCCGTCACATTCATCCAAGCCTTCCTCTCTCACATACTACCATCTTGCATCCATAGCCATCCCTACATCCAAATCAAGCAAAAACAAGTCGTTATGTTGTTGAAATCGATCTAGGAGCACCCAAATCAAACAATCAACAAAGGCCAATCGACCGATCAACTTGGACAAGGTATATCACTTTTTCCTCTTTCATTTTGTTCAAGCTCAACTAGACCAATCTTGAGGTGTTTTTTGTGTTTTTCCTTGCTTGCATTTCATTTTATTTTGCATTTTAGACTAGGAAAATTCACCTGCACACACCAGGTTTCTAATGTTCTAGCAAAGGATTCTAAGGTGTCAGATGAGGAGAAGGTTACTGGTGATAACATAGGGAATATTGAGGACTCTCTAGCCTATAACTTACTTGATGATACAATGCAGGATGAGATTAATAAGGGTCAAGATGAAGATGACCCTGAGAGGATGAACATTAAGATGAAGCCCCTAAAGGTAGACCCCCTCTCTGAGGAATTTTCTTATTTAAATGATGAATCTCCCTCAATGTTTCAGTTGTTGGATATGGCTAGAGCTGGGGCCACAAGTACTTTTAAACTTGCTAAGTGGACTCTTCAAGAGTTCAATAAAGTGAATATTAAAATTAGGGGTTTGAAGGAAAATTTGAAGAATGTGTCGAAGAATTTTGTCTCGGGCATTCTTATTGATAGGATTGTGGACATTGAAGGTTTGCTACAGGATTTCAAATCTCAGTGTGATGAATGGTTGGATAGGTTGGAAGCAAAGGTTGCAAGCACCAATGTAGACATCAAAATTTTTTTGCAAGCATTCCATATCTCTATGAAGAATAGCGTAGACTCCTAGGAGGTCCTGTTTAAAAAGATCAGTGATTTAAGAGAGGACCAAGTGTACTTATTTGAGCTTATGGAGAAGGAGCATATGGCTAAAGGAAAAGGAAAGAAGGGTGTGAAAGATGATACTAAAGGCCCTACATCTAAAGGGTTGGCTAATTGGAAAAGATATTTTGAAGCTGAGAAGGAGCTGCTGGAAATGATTGACCTGCACAGGAGCCAAGAGCTTGAGGTGGCCAACACCTTAAGCAACATGAACTAGTGGTAGCTTTGTTGTTTTTTCTCTGCTGGTCTATATGAGGTCTTGCATTGTTTTGTCATATTGTCGTTGTTGAGTGTTGTTGGTTCACTGTTATTTCTTATGTTCAACATGCTTTTTTACCTCAATCTCTTGTTAGTTAGTGTGTTGTTGGTACTCTATGGTCCATATTTTTAGTAGCATTTTGTTTAACTTTTTGTAAAGGATTTCGGGTCCCTTCAAAACCTGTTTTTACTGCTTAATCAAAACAAGAGATATAAATCTAATAGGTGATAGATCACAATCTTTAATATTAAACTATCTAGTTACCAAGCCTTCGCTATTAGAAGGGGAACCTAGCCCTTGTTTGTAGCAACCTCATTAGTTTTCTCTAAGTGAGCATCATCTAGAGGAGGGTTATCATTTATGATAGGATAAATAGCCATAACTAATATAGATGTGAGCATTGACTTCATATACATAATAGTATCTTTTCTTATTTTGAATTCTTCATGAAGTGAAGAATAAATGTGTTGAATTAAAGCCTAAATGCATATCTACTTTTAGCATATTGTAAGAATTAAATAAAAATAGAACTAATTATAATATAGATGACTTTATTAGAGATGAGAAAAACTATGTTTATAATATAATTTTCCCCATGATAGTCATTTTGAAGAGAAGTAAAACATAATTATCTAGGAAGTGAAAGAATTTATTTGATATTTTGTTAGCATCTTCTTTTGTGTATGTCTAATTTCAATCATGTACAAGCATCAAAGTGCACAACTTTAATCCTTTAATGTGAAGCATGAAAATAAAGAGTTGTGATACAATTATCCTTTACCTTGAGTTGTCCAATGGAAATAAATATAGGTTCAATTATTAATTATACTCTCTCTAGAGAGAGGGTGGGCATGGAAATAGGTGAGTATTAATCTTCTAATACACACTCCCATAGTCCAATTAGCCTTTTTTAAATGAGTGTACAATAAGACTCATAATAATCATATATTTCCTATTTATTTCATTTCTAGTCTACTTATAATCATTTTTAATCTGTAATTTTTAAAATTTTAAAGAAAAGGGGGCAAGAGACATGAACAAAACTTTTCATTAATTCCAAAATTATCATCTACGTCAACCCCTAAAAATAAATACATATACATTGATAAGTTTAACCTTCCAAAATTTATTTAAGGTCAAGAATGATTAAATAACATGCAGTAAGAATATCATTTCTCAACACTCTAATACACTTATCACATGGTATTAATACCGCTCCTCAACATATTTTTCTTGGTACGAATGGGGTATATTGCCTAGCTATTTCCCATCTAGGTTCTATTCACACTTACTTAAATTTAGGGAACTTTTAGGCTATTTAATTTTTGTGTCCCATGTCACATGATTGTGACACTTTTCATAATCATATGGTGTACTATTTCTTCACCTTACCTATATAAGAAATTGTCCTTAAACAAATTATGTACCATTATATCATTTTTGTATCCTATAGTCTAACATTCATTCCTTGGTACTATCTTATAGGAGGTTATTTATAGTTTTGTAGGAAATTATGGCTGCTTGAGTTTGGTGTTTGACTCTAGCATGGTATCAAAGCTTTAGATTTGTCAGCCCCTTCTCTATTCTAGAAGTGATTTCAATAATAACTTTTACTAGGTGAAATTTTGAGAAAAACTAACTTGATCATTGAGTATAGAGGGCCCAAAAACCTATAATTTCATATAAAACGCTATAAGATTTGGAGTTATAAATTTTTTAATCATTTTTTGAGTGGTTGAGGGAAAATCATTCAATTTTTTTATTTTTTTTTACTTTATAAAAAAAAAAATTGATACTTTGCAATGTACACTCCTTATGTCACCTACCATCAATATTATGTTGGCAAGGTATGGTTCAAAATTTTATTATATAAAAAAACATATTTTAATATTTTGATATCCTCTTATTCACTCCTAGTCATGTGACCTTAAGGCTATGGTTCCATACAAGCTTGGGGGCTATATCCCAAAGGCAACTCAACCAACTCTACCACTAATAGAAAGAATCACCACCCTCACCTATGGAGAGAAATCCACCTCTTTTCACCTCTTATACTTGAGCTTATCACTCTAGAACCTCTACTTGGTTGCATCACCTAGTTGAATAGCACAATTTTGATCCACCACCCCAACCTTGCCTAGATTGGTGACACAACATGCACTTTGAAGGGGGGGTTTTCTATTTTACTGAAGGGGTACCTAGTTTTTTTTATTGGCATAATTTTTTTCCATAGCATCATATTTTTGACTTTCTTGTAAGTGTCAAAAAGCTAGTTTTGAGTAATTCATGGTGGTATAGTTATTTTTACTAAGTTTTTTGTAGTTTCCTAATATTTATTTTTGAAGCCTAATTGTTTTTGTAATATTTGAAAAGTCATATCTTGTTCCCATATTGTCGAATTTTAGACTTAGTATAGGCATTGGAAAAATATTTTGGAGCACTACAAATCTATCCATATCAATTTTCTAAATTCTACCTTAGACATCAAAATTTTAGTTTGGTGTGATTTTGGTACTTTGGCACATTTTTGGTACAAATTATTGAAATTAGTGGATGGTTTTTCTTAGGGAGCTTAATTTTTGGTATTGATCATATTGGGGAGCTTATAATTTTAGTTAAGGGTTTTGGTTCTACATAATTTTGAGATCTATCTACTTTAGTATAGATTTGTATTTCATCCATCTACAATTATCTTTGCTACTCACTGCCTCGCTTAGTGCAACATCCCCGATGGTTGGTTAGGGTAGGTCCCCAAGTCAAATAGAGCTCTTGAATGAATGAATGTATGTGGGAACAGTATAGGAACTATCTATACCTACCCCAATTGATACATAACCCATCACCAATAATATGGCATGATGATGTGATTGTGTCAACCAGCTAGGAACCAATCATGTTGCATGTATGATAGTTGGGTCTTGTCAATGGGCCATCTTCTCGTCCTTCAATACAACTACCATATAACATCATTGGCCTTGATTCGGTCCATAATATACCTCCAAAATAATATGTCTCTAAACCTCCACTACCACACCAATGGGTATGGATGGGCTTGGGGAAGATCGCCTGTAATTCACCAAGGAAAATCGATTGGTCAAGTATAGGTGATGTGATCAAAGGCCCACACTTGAAGGAGTGTGTAGGGTATGAAACTATGGTCCCATGGTGTACATATCACCCAAGGTTGTGGTATAAATGGGATAGCATACTTTGACCCTAGGTGAATATGATGCTACATTCCTCCATCTCTCTAATGTAGCGAATGAGGCTCACATGCAAGTGGGAGCCTCATCCATCAATGATGACTTAGAGTGACACTGTAACAATCATAATGTGTGATACAAGGGGCACCATGAATCATGCCTACTCTAGCCGATTGAGGTTGATGTGCCTAGTGGTACCCACCCTTCAGGACTGACCTATCTGCCTCAGGTCGATGGGGTTTGTGGTAGGGGGCCTAGTCATTTTGATCAATGGGAGAGGTGGGCCCTAGGCTATAATTCTCCTATAATCCCTCCACACTTGAGATTATAGGGAATTCCCTATAATTCTTGGGATAATGGCGAATTCCCTTTCTCATCTTGGGTGTGGAGGGGGAAGGAAATGGAATTGTTCATCTGCATGGGGAAATGTAGGGATAACTCAATTAATGGATTGGAGTTGGTTGTCTCAAACATCTTGAGCCATTTGTGGCTTATCAAGAGATATCCTCTCCCCTTGGATGGGGAGTCATAGAATATGGTAGACATCCATCAATGTGATGGAAATCTCCCCTATATGGAGATGAAATGACATCGTGTTGACATCCCATCTCTCCATCAATTCCATGAGAATAATATAATGGAATCTCATATCTACCATCTTTTACATCCACCAGAGTCCAATTTGTCACAAAAAACTATGGTTGTGTGTTGTCACATCCACTAACAACTATGTAGGAATGATAAGATCAAACCACCAATATTCCCCCAAACCTCTAGTCAGCCCTACAAAAACATAATTTTATCATGCAAAATCCTACATCTTCTCTATCTACATCTACTATAAACATTATAATTTAAATTCTTAACACAATTTTTACTTTTGATTCTAAGGATGCTAGTCCATCCTCTTGGATGATAGTGCATCCCTAGAATGCTAGTGCATCAAAAGCATGCCAACACAAAATCTCCCTTAGGTTGAATGTGCGAGGTCCCAAATGTCAAGCGGGTCTAGGACACTGGTGTGCAACCAAGATGAATGTGTTGCTCTAGTTTTTCCTACTACAATTAAATTAATGAAACAAAAGAAAATCTTAAAAAAATTGGCCTACCTTGTCTAGGTGCTCATCACTCTCCACAATAGTCTCATGCTCCTCTATGTGTGATGGCCAAAAACATTGCCTGTGAGGAATTTTTTCTCAAGCTCTATAGAACTCTATGCAAATATCCTCATCATGAATAGTAACAATGACCCTTTTAGGGTCCACCTTATAAGTATATAGTTAAACTTTCACCCATTTTTGAATTTTTTTGTGGCAGTTCTAATTCAACTATCTTCTTATTTTTACCCTCTTAGGTAGGGAAAAAATATGAGGGTGCATATATTCACACCTTTATCAGTGTTTTTCTTTAGACTCACTAACACCTTCTTAAGCATTCTTCTCATCAAAGTAGATTTTTTCATTTTTAAAATTGATGTATTTTGATTTTGTAGCACCCAGATTTTCACATCAAACACTATAGATTTGCACTGAGCACTAGGGGCATCGTTCATGTTTACCCAGTTGACTTTTCCAACCTCTACAATATCATTTTTTATTGTAATTAATACACTTATTGTATTTAATATTTTACACATCTTTAGCTACTTTAGTGTAGCTAATATGTTTGAGTGATCAACTTACCAAAGTGGGGGAAAAATTTAGTGTCGCAAATTGCACCCTATGCCAATTTTACACTTATGTATTACACTTGGTGCATTTATGAGAAAATCTATGATCAAGATTTTATGATTTCGATCTCATGGATGGAAATGATGAAGCATTAGTAGCCCATGGTTCAAATTTTAGAATAATTTGGTTAGATGAGGGCATGACGCACAAATGTCCCCATAAAATTTGAGATTTAAATGGGAATATTCCATGTATTTTATTCGTGATGTGTGTCTCAATGCCCAAATATGACTATAATGGTTATCACTCTCTTCTCTCTATCTCTCTTAACAAAACTCTGTCAAAATTCTATCATGCATTAGACATTTGCAATAGCAAAGACTCTTCTTGCTTATGATCTTGTCATGTCTACCATCTTGAGAGAGGGGCCACAACTACTAGTAATGCTCTCCTTCCTATCTATCGAAAAATCTTGTCTACTATTATGTTTATTTGATTCCCATATAGTGTCTTTTTATCGTGATATGGGTTCTCCTCCACAACAAGGTTTATTTCTATCACACATCTATTTTACTTTTTATGTCTTCTTATCTAATTTGGCTATTCGTGGAGGTGGGAACACAAAAGCAAGGATTTGACTAAGGCAAAACCCTATAGAGCCCCAACAATTTTATCCATCTCCATGTGTGTAGGTGAGGAATAGGTTTAGCAAGAAGAGCTTCATTTTGGCAATTTTTGGGCTTTATCAATACAGATGACAACACAGATACGTAAATGTCCTTCTGGTGCATTGGCATATATGACCAAGACTTCATCTGATTGGTATCATATTTTATGTATTTAATTCTCTCTATTTTTAGAAACTAAATGCTTTTTTCATCATGCATATCTATAAGTTATTCAACAATTTTAGTTACATCTATTGTTAAGCATAGCTTAGAATTCAGTTTCAAGCACCTCTATTTCTAGTTCACTTGAGTTGTGTCAATTGAGATAGTTGAGGGTTATTTTCTCCTCAAGACCTCATCATCTTGAGAGTAAAAAAACCCCTCCTCCACACAAATATCTAATTTATTCTAGAGAAGTGTTATAGTGGCCTCTTGATGCACATTTAGCAATACTAAAATAGCCAAATATATTCTAATTAGATAATATTTTTAGCATATTTTATTCTAGTCTTCCTATGACAGTAACAATTTTGTATCTATATACTACAACCCACATATCTCTATCAATGAGCATATATCCTCCACTTCAAGATCTCAATTTTTTTTCTAACAACTTCTCTATTTTTTGGTTTTTTTTTATCATCTCTTCCTATAATAAGATCAAAACCTTTCTACATAAGCTACTACTTAAATCAAAACTAGTACAAAATCCCTCTACCTAATACCTAGAATCAAAGGTGATCAAGCTCTAATACCAATTGAAAAGAAGCAAGGTAAGTGGAAATGCTTCCTAAAATAATTTTAGAGGAGAGTAGTGTATACATGTTGAATCATAATAATTAAAAAAGAAGAAGAAATACATATAAAACATAAATAAAATTATACTATAAGATGCTTGTGTACATGGGAAAAACCTTTTGAGTGAACCCTGAACCCCAAACATAAATCTATTGTATTATCAACAACAAAGGTTACAATTATAATTTTAAGGGCATGCTCTTATAGGAATATCACCAACATGCAACTATGGAGTAATTCCAACAACATAACAATTCTTACAAAACAACCATAAAAAATATCTATCTCAAGCACCCAATAAATATAGTAAGTAATACACAAAACCATCAAATAGTAATTAAAAACCCATGAGTTAAATCACCCAAAAATTTGATGTCCAAATAACTAGTTAAAAAATCAACACCAAAAGCCCAAGATAAGTTCATACGCTAAAAATAACATATTCTTTCCACCTCTTATAAGCATATCGTAATCCACTCACCAACTCAAGTGTTCCATTTATGCTTCATTATCTTCATTCAGAGATGTTTTATATTGTCATAACATGCATTATAAGTTGGTAATCAAGTGTAACTCCCTCTTATAGCTATTTTTGTATCTTGGATTTTTGTATTTTTTTTAATGCAAAAGGCTCAAATTTTAAGGTTATAACTTTTGATCCAAGAGGTCATTGGAGCCCAATTTTTTTAATTGTAAACATTAGGAATATCTACACAATAAGCATCTCTGAAAGTAATGTTGAGTAGCCTAAAATTTAATATTGGCCAAAAAGCAACTCTATAGCCTAGAAATTGAGTTTTTACATTTCATAGTCCAAAAACTACACTCATTATATGCTTAGCATTAGGATAAAGGTGGAAAAATCTTTCCCAATAATTTAGGACCGTTTAAAATGTGAGAGATTGTTTGGATCCAATAAGCTTATCCAACCCGACTTTAAATACATGCTCAAAATCCTTGAGGTCTACAAAATTGGAAACATGCAATGACCAGGCAAGCATGGAAATATTATTCAATCTAATTCATCTCATATGATTATCACTTGAAAGAGAAATTTGGAATGTAGAGGAATTTGGAAGTTGATGTTCTAATAAGAAATGAACAAAATGAGTTACAAATTCTATATTTGAGTGCATGATCAAAACCTTTGAATTTCAAAGAAGAATGTAATTCAAATCTAGGAAAGAAGACCTGACATATTTATCCAACTTTATCTATAGTATGATCTCGAACACTTAGAAGCCTAGAGATTGAAAAGTGAACCTTTGGTTGTGATAGATTGATGGACTAAAGGAATTAAAAAAAATGGCCTAAAACATCATCAAGGAAGGTTCAAGAAAGAAACATTGTGATGCACACACAAATACATCTTTGATCTTCAAGACATGAATTTGAAACTCAATAGACTAAAAAAATTAATCTAACTTGAGCATATAAAATTTTCCCACTGAAAATTTCAAGTAATAACAAAAGTATTCAAGATTAAAACTTAAACACAAATTGTGAAAAGAAAAAACCTAAAAACAAACACAAATAAGAAAATAAATTAAATTAAATTAATGATATTTATAAATAATACACATATACTTTAATCTTAGATACTCCTACATCATAATAATATCTCATAATTATAACTCATTAAATTTGTCTTTTTTATTAGAAAATAAATTATTAGTGAAATAAATATGTATATATCATTGTAAAACAAAATTTATTTAAAAAATCAAACTACATATCAATATCATAATAAAACATAATTCTCCCCCTCTCGATCCCAAAACATAGATTGATTCGATCAAACCTAGGTATCGATTCAAATCTCTCCCGCTCCCCACCCCAAACCTAGATATCGATTTGAATCCCCCTCGCCCCTTCGAAAAAAACAAAACAAAATCCAAAATCCAAAACTACAAGGGCATAAATAACCAAATACTATTAAGTTTAGATAAACTAGTGTAGACAAACACCACCTATAATTTATATTCACATTTTTACACTTGTTATTCATAACTCCTTTTTATGACAAATTTAGTTACAAGTGGTCTTTATATTCACACCCTTGCACTTATTACCATATAATTTAGAGCGTTTGGTTGCACTCAAATTGAGAATAAGAAAGCTCATTTTTTCTCTTTTAAGGTTGGTTGAAATATTATAAACCCCTTGTGGCCCATATGTCTTGGGTACAATAAAGGCATAATGATTCAAATGATCTTTATATTTTTCCCCCAAAAGCTATAAATTTGAGGGATTAGATGATAGCTATTAGACCCTTCCATGGTTGTTGCAGTGGATCTTTTACAAAATAGCCTACAAATTTTTTAAAATATGGAATATCCTTGAAGCTTACGTAATGGAAAAGAAAGAAATTAAATAAATTTAATATTTATTAAATTATTTTTGCTGAATTTAAGATCAATAATAGGAGGTCGTTGTGAAGCTACAACACTTTTAAGACTTTATTAAGTATTAAAGATATTTCTTTTTATTATTATTTACTTTTCCTTATTTTAATGTATTTTTTCATAGGAACATCCAAAGTCGAAGCCTACCATTAGTTGGAAACTTAATGACCAAAATTATGGGTGGCTTTCTCATACTTTACAAAAATTTGAAAAGAAATAAAATGGTATTTTTTTTATATATCAATTTAAGGTGATTTAAAAGAAAAATAAAGGATTCTTTTCAAATATTTTTAAGTGGGTATTAATAAATTGATAAGGATAGATGAATATGATTTAGGATATATGGAGGTTAGATAGTAAATGATAAATGGATACATAATTTTTTTGAAATAATAGAGATGGATTAAAATTATTTAATTTTAGATGTAGTTTATTGATGTTGAACTATAAATTACTGTTTTGTGATCTAAAATTATGTGTTGATATCAAGTTTAGTTATAAGATATTTTGATAGATAAAAAAAATAGATTTCATTCTAATATGGGACATAATTGTAGTGCAATGCTGATTTGAGTCAATTATTCAAGGATTCTTTGTTTTGTTATGCGAATTTCTTGAAGATCAAGATATGATCTTGGCTAAGGTTTCATAGTTTTGGGACAACCATGCATTTTTGGTTAATTATTGGTTTATAGATTTTAATCCAACAACGTAGACTTTTTCTATCATGTCAATTTGGGTTGATTTGTTATATCTTCCTCTTCACTCTTAGGAAAATCAATGTTGTATTACAAATTTCTTTGTAATCAAAATATTATCTTGGTTAAGGATCAAGGGCTTTGGGACAACCATGCATGGTTGGCTGACTATTAATTTTTTGGATTTTAATCCAACAACATAGACTTTTTCTATCATGTTAATTTGGGTTCATTTTCTATATCTTCCTCTTTAGTTCTACTTGACAATTAATGTTTTTAAGGTATGGGTAATGCATTGGATAGATTTATAGTGATCAACCTAACTACTAATGGTGTAATCCATTATACAACACAAACCCAATTAGATATGGATATTTCAAAAGGGCTACCAAATCAATTTTAGTTGAGGATAAGTTATGGAAAAAAAATGTTAGATTATGAAAAATCCTATTTGATGTTATAATTTTTTTAGTGGGTCATATTATTGTAAACTATCAAGCTAACAATCACACTTTTCCTAAGAAGAAATACATGGTGGAAAGTAGTGCTTTTGTCCCATTTAACTATTAAACATATGGAGCCTAAAACTTCTAATATGTTAGACAATATTCTCCTTTTCCATATCCTAGGAATATTTTGGGTAGTGGCCCCTCAAAAAAATCAAAATATCAAGAGGCTTTGGTTTCTCCATAATCTTCCCCAAAAGATGGTGGGAAAGAAATTGATACAAGAAGAGGCCTTCTAGGATGTTGATGAAAAGGGAAAAAAAGAGATCAACTTTTTGTAGAAAAATATTTTGGATTGGAAACACAACAATCAATAGTCTATAGTTTCTCCTACAAGTGACTATAGAATATCCCGTTTCAAAATTTCCTTCTTTAAAAATAATCTCTAGTTAATATGCCTTATACTAAATATTTACCAGGAGACTCAAAATATGTAGATCCAACCATCCTAATTTCACCTCTTAAAATGGGCAAGACTTATTGGCCCTTGGAATTGAATCATGTTGAGGAATGAGCTATTGTTGAATCTACTTTTTATCAAATTAATTAGTCACTTTCTTCTTCCATAACATCATAGCATATGAGATTAATAATGATAATATAAGTTATACACAAGTAAAAAATAAGAAAGTATCCCCTAAGAAATAATATTTATGGCTCATGGTTCTCAAATCACACATAAAATAGTGTAGTTTTTTATTATTCCTACCACACAATAGTTTGGTTTGTCGTAATAGGAGTTTATAACTTTCATTGAATATGTTTTATTTTATGTTGTGGATTGGGGCCACTTAATAGACCCTCATATATATACATGCATATGTATATAGTTTATATATGTATAAATATATATATTTATACATACATACATGCATGCATGCATGCATACATACATACATACATACATACATACATACATAATATATTAAAAAATATAAAAAAAGAAACAATCCAATGAGTAGCATTTGATAATGATTTGAAATATAGTCACTAACATAAATATTTTTACAATGTCAATAATCTCAAAATAAGTGCCAAACATTAAATGTTAATGGTCACATAAATCCATGACCATTAGGTGTGATGTCACTATGTCATTAATCCAATTAGTATAACCATCAAGGGATGTGTAAGACCTATCAATATACCATTTTAACCATGATCCACTCATAAAAATATGGTGTAGGAAATTCAATAATTCATTGTAACCAAACAAGATAGGTGTAGCACATTCCTTGGGACATTATAACCATGAATTATGTATAATGTATAACCAATGGAAAGTCATTACAATCATAATAACATGAAACAACATTATCTATATAATATGTACCCTTCCAATTGGTTACATATAAGGATGTAAGGAATTCGAGGAGAGGAGGAAAAAAATGATATCAACATGTTATTAAGATTATGTGTGTTATTCACCTTGTAAATAGTGTAAAAAAGATCCAAAATATCCAAAGTGTGTGTTATTGGGAAAGTTTGCCTCAACTTTATGGTCTTTTCCCTTGAATATTTAGGCTTTTTCTTCATGTTTGTGGCCTTTACGGCCATACCGCTACCTGTTCTTTCCTTGGTGGCACAGTTGTGCGGTTGATCGCTTTACTGCGGGCCACTCTGTCTGGCAGTTGGGTGGTGCTACCGATATACCATAGAGGTCTCTTGGATGTGGCGTGGTTGCGTGATGAGCGTCTGAGTGGTAGAAGATGTTTACCGTTGTACCACAAGTGATGTTCGGTTAAGCCGCGGTGGTGCGGTTGACGACGATAGGATGGCTAGCGGTCAGTGTTGGCGGTTACTGCCCTACCGCGGTCGGTGCTCGGAGTGACCGCGATGGCCGTGGTATGACCACTAGCGGTTACCACCCTACCACAGTCAGTGCTTGGAGTGACGACGGTGGCCGTGGTAAGACCATTGGCGATCAGCCAGAGCGGTCACCGCTCTACCGCGGTGAGACCTGGCAGTCTCTACAGTAGCACGGTATGACCGCTGACGGTCTATTGGGAGGTTACCGCCATACCGTGAGGCAATGCCAACAGGGTTGCGGTAGCAAGGTGAGAAGGAGAGACGAAGCACGGTGAAGACTTAGGTGAGCTCGGGTGAGCTCACCCCCATACCGCGGCTGGGTGAGTTGGGCTCAACGATAACGCAGTAGGAGGTCGAATGAGCTCGGGGCAATGTTTGACCGAGTTGGACTCGGTGTTAGTGCAACAGGCGAATGACACATTGACATGTGACAAGTTGGCAGCGCCTGGTTGGCCGAAGACCAAAGAAGGATTGGCAGTTATTGCAGGCCATGGATATAGAACCCGGTTAAGGTGATGGATTTGTTGCCTGGGTGGCTCGATGCAATCTGTGCAGATTGGATGTGTGCTTGGTTGTTCGATGCATGAACCTGAGGGTCAGTGTTTGGTTGGGACATTGAATGTGATGTATGGCTCGGCCAGAGATATACATTTTAATGAAAACCAAAAGGTGATAGTACGGGAATGAGCCAAAAAAAGAGGTTGACAGAGACAGAGAGAGGGTGAAGTGTGTTCAAGCAGTATGCTAAGGCATTGCAACTGCGAACACTCTGTCTCTTGGATCTGAACGATGTGAACCTGTGAGGCCTTAGGGCAGTGCTGGTCGAGAGGCTGGCTGAGATAGTCATTCCTAAGGAGCTGAAGGGAATCTATGTAGTATGTCAGTTGAATGACATTGTGACTACATGAAGGTTCTGATTGTTGCTATTCCCTGTATTCTCTAGTTGAACAAGATGTGACTCCTATATAGGCTTTGAGCCTGATATTGTATTGTAACTATTTTCTATTGCTGAATAATATAATGGCTCGATCTTTTGGAGTGTGGGGTTTTTTACCCGAAAGGGTTTTCCCCACGTATATCTGTGTGTCATCATATTTGTCTTTCATGGTTATATGTTTGTGTTGAATCTATTATTATTTTGCATTACTTCTCTTAGAGGATCAATGGGGGATACTCTGTGCTTGCTTCCACTTTATGGTACAGTTGTGTGTGTCTTTGGTGTGATTTTGAATGGAAATCACTAAGGCACTATTGTCTTAGATGCCTATCTTGATGACATAACCGACTCCTTATCCCCAACAAGTGGTATCACAGCTAGTAGCTTGTTGCTCGTGATACCCACAAGTGGTATCAAAGCATGTTTAAAGGAGGTCGAGGCTTGATGATACCAACCAGTGGTATCAAAGTCTCCTCATGGTTACTGGAGTTCTGGGTATTTCTCCTGTGAAGATTTCTTAGCCTGGAAAGCTTGAGGAAGTATGGAGAAATCAGTTGGTGTTTGATCCTTCGATGGGTGGAAGCGTGTGCTTCTTTGATTCAACACACAGTTTGAAAGACGCTAGAGATGAATGGAGTTGATCATATTGTGGCGATGTGGTATGAGGCTCCTGGCTCGCAGCAAATGTTCTTGATGTAAAGGGCATGAGATGTGCTTGTGGTTGTGTTGCAGTGAAGCGTGGTTTCATACTAGGTGTCTATGTGAGAGGCTCCCTGGCGGTATGGAGTTTCTTGTGTTGTTGTTCAACCATGGAGTATTTAGCTTGTGTTGGGTGTTTTGACTTAGCATTGAAGGGGGTTTCTCTGTTGCTCTGATTGCATGGAGGCTATGAAGTGACCTTGGTGGTCTGCAACTTTTGGATAGCCTGGCTCTCTCGTTTGCTTGTGCATGACTGTGGCATTGGAAGTGGTTTGAAATAGACCTGTTGTTCCTGTATGCCTATGTCTTGCACTTGCATGGTTTCAAATTCATGTCTTTGGCTCTGAAGGTTTTGTGTAAATTTTCCTAAAAAGTCTATCATGCATATTCATGTTTCTTTTCATTGTTCTGGTTAACTGTGATGGTTGTGTGCAGTCTCCTGAGTCGTCTAGATGAGCAGTGAATATGGAGATGCGTGGGTGTTTTATAAACACTATGGTTTTCCAGGTTTTGCACGGTCAAGATAAAACTTGCATTATGTGGAGTTGTTGTCTGCTATTTTCCAGATCCTGGTTTGGGGTGTGACTAGATGAGATAGTTGCAGTTCGAATGGACTTGAGGAGGGTTTCTTCTCTGCATGAGAATATTGGTATGTGTTCTTTCATTCAAAATTTCTTGTGGTGGTGCTTGTGGGATTCCTAAACTATGGTGCTTGTGTTGTGGACGTATTTTGGCAAGTCATATATGTTTTTGATCTGGTGTTTGAATCATGGTTGTCTGCATGGTTGTTCTCTTTGAGATCTCAGTTTTGTAGTTTGCCAGTGTGATAATAGATTTGCAGGGTTGTCTTTTGAAGTGGATCTCTAAGTTGTGTGGTTGATAGATTAGCTACCTATTGAATGTTGTGGGATAACTCAGGAGTGGATTGTCTATATCCATGTGATTGCTTTTGTGATATTGCAAATCTATTAGCTGGCCTTGTTTGTGGTCACTTGTGCATTGGTGTGGTTGTTTTGAGATGAGAGGATGAATGGCGTTAGAGTACCTGAATAGTTAGTGATGGGAACCTATATCATGTGTGTCACGTTGTCATGAAGTGCTTGTTACACTAGTTAGTGTAAGCATTTGACAGTGATGGTGTGGTTAGTCATGGTGCTTGGAAAGCTTAGTGTCTCATTGTAGTGGGAGCTTTAGCAATGACTGATTTCCTTCTTTGGTGTTGTAGTTGTTGTGTTCTTTTGCATCTGTGTGATTCACTATTTGAAGGAGTGCAGCATCTTGGAGCCATGGAAGAGATTGTTTATTTTGGGTGAGTTGTTGGTGGTGCTTGACAGGTGATGGTGGTTTTGGTTTAGAGTTGTTTGTTTTATGTCATGGTTACTCTTTCTTAGAGTTTTGACATTTTGTTGTACTCTTGAGACCATAGCTTGTTCACTTGAAGCATGCTATCTATGAAGGGGGATGTGTAGATCATGGTGTCATGATAATTTTTGAAGCTTTGACAGTGGTCAGGGGTTTCTCTATGTTTTGAGTGCATTGGTCATATGTTGGTGGTCTTCATGGTTGCTGCAGTAGTGTAGATTGGAGTTAGCATGAGATGACAGGTTGCTGATACTCATGGATGCATGGAGAATAAGGTGAGGTTGATATTCCTTTGTGAATGTTGTTGTTACAGCTGAAAGTCTGAGAAGCCTACACCTTGGTTGAATGTGAATTCAACAGAGACCATGAAGGAGAATGCTCTTGGGTAAGTCACAATGACTTGTATATCTTGGAGGAGCATGTTTTCTTTTCTCCTTGGTCTGCTAGGTAGTATTCCTGTGAAAGGTATTTTCCCATTATACTTTTCGGGTGTGTTATGCTTTATCTTTCATTGGTATGAATCTTGAGTTATTGTTTTAAGATTCTGGAGGATTCATAATGGAAGATGGATAGCATTGGGTATCTCCTTATGATTTTGAGGACTGACAGGAGATGGTGTATGGGTTAGTCTGATCTTCTTGATGCTTACATCCATGGTGTTGTTGGGTGTTGTTATGGATTTTCCCTTTGGGATGTGAAGAAGATCTTTCTTGGCATAGCTGGCATATAGAAGTGTTTGTAGAAGGGCATGTTCTGATTTGTTGTTTCTCTCTAATCTGGTCTTTAGAAGTGTTTGTAGAAGGGCATGTTCTGATTTGTTATTTCTCTCTAATCTGGTCTTTTCTTCCTGAATGTTCATGACTTAAGATGTAAGATGTCTTTGTGGAGCCGTGGTGGTCTTTTGTGGTCATGTGTTGTCACTTTGGTGATGATGTGTAGGTTCCTATGACCTCTTTCTTTAGTCAGATTTGGAGGACCTTGGAAGAACGGTGAAAGGTGTTGAGAGAAACATTTCTTGCAACAGGTGGTTCCAGGTGGTGCAGATCAGTGTGGATGTTCCTTGGAACTACATGGTTACTCATTTCTATGTGCAGCGATTGGTGGACTTAGTATGTCTGAATCATGTGTGATGGTGCTTTGTTTGCATTCATCTGGACAATACCTTTGCAATGAGAGTACCTAGACGTGTGTAGTCTTTTGTTTGGTTGACACATGGTGCTTGTGTTTGTTGTAGTTGGGTTGGTTGTGTGATGGCATGAGTTTACTGATGTTCATACCTTTGAGGTATGGATGGTTGTACGGATTAGCACGAGCTGTGGGTGCTATGTTCAGTCGCGTGGGTTTGATCAGTTGGATGAGGGCAGTTAGCTTGATGGTTGTTGTTCCAGCTGGTTGGTTTATCTTATTATGGAGAATGGTTATCTTTCTGTGCTCGCATTGGTGCCTTGTTGTTTGTTGTTGTTTTGCCTTTGCCGCCTGAAGAATCAATTGTTTGTGTTCCCGAGACTAGTGCATATTTGCCTTGGCTTGTTCCTTTTCATGTGTTGGATGTTCGGAGTTGTAGCCTGAGATGGTGGACATTTTTTGATGTCATTCCAGGGGTCTTGGTTGGAGCATGGAAGCATGGTTTTGGTCCTTGTTCGGTTTTTTGGAGGAAGCCTAAAAGTCTTCGGCAAGTGGGAGATTGTTGGGAAAGTTTGCCTCAACTTTCTAGTCTTTTCCCTTGAAGATTTAGGCTTTTTCTTCATGTTTGTGGCCTTTACTACCATACCGCTGCCTATTCTTTCCTTGGTGGCGCAGTTGTGCAGTTTACCACTTTACCGCGGGCCACTCTATTTAGCGGTTGGGCAGTGCTACCGCTATATCACAGAGGTCTCTTGGAGGTGGTGCAGTTGTGCAGTGAGCAGCTGAGTGGCAAAAGATGTTTATCGATGTACCGCGGGCGGTGTTCAGTTAAGCCACGGTGGTACGGTTGTTGGCGATAGGATGGTTGGCGGTCAGTGCTGGCAGTTACCGCCCTACCGCGGTCGGTGCTCGAAGTGACCACGGTGGTCGTGGTATGACCACTGGTAGTTAGCGCTGGCGGTTATCGCCCTACCACGGTCGATGCTTAGAGTGACCGCGATGGCCGCGGTAAGACCACTAGCAGTCTGCCAGAGCGGTTACCACTCTACCGCAGTGAGACCTGGTGGTCTCTATGGTAGCGCGGTATGACCGCTGACAGTCTGCTGGGCGGTTATCACCATACCGCAAGGCAATTCCAATAAGGTTGTGGTAGTGTGGTGAGAAGGAGAGATGAAGCATGGTGAAGACTTGCGTGAGCTCGGGTGAGCTCACTACCATACTGTGGCTGGGTGACTTGGGCTCGACAGTAACATGGTAGGAGCTCAGATGAGCTCGGGGTAGAGTTTGACCGAGTTAGACTCGGTGTCAGTGTGACAGGTGAATGACAAGTTGACACATGGCAGGTTGGCAGTGCCTGGTTGGCCAAAGACCAAAGAAGGATTGGTAGTTATTGCAGGTCGTGGATATAGAACCTGATTAAGGTGATGGATTTATTACATGGGTGGCTCGATGCAATCTATGCAGATCGGATGCGTGCTTGGTTGTTTGATGCATGAACCTGAGGGTTAGTGTTTGGTTGGGACATTGAATGCGATGTATGGCTTGGTCAAAGATATACATTTTAATGAAAACCAAAAGGTGACAGTATGGGAATGAGCCAAAAAAAGAGGTTGATAGAGACAGAGAAAGGGTGAAGTGTGTTCGAGCAGTATGCTAAGGCATTGCAACTGTGAACACTCTGTCTCTTGGATCTGAACGATGTGAACCTATAAGGCCTTGGGGCTATGCTGGTCAAGAGGCTGGCTAAGACAGTCATTCTCGAGGAGCTGAAGGGAATCTATGTAGTATGTCAACTGAATGACATTGTAACTACATGAAGGTTATGATTGTTGCTATTGCCTATATTCTCCAGTTGAACAAGATGTGACTCCTGTATAGGCTTTGAGCCTGATATTGTATTGTAACTATTTTTTGTTGTTGAATAATACAATGGCTTGATCTTTTGGAGTGTGGGGTTTTTTACCCGAAAGGGTTTTCCCCACGTATATTTGTGTGTCATCATATTTGTCTTTCATGGTTATCTGCTTGTGTTGAATCTATTGTTGTTTTGCATTTACTTCTATTAGAGGATCAATGGGGGATACTCTATGCCTGCTTTCGCTTTATGGTACAGTTGTGTGTGTCTTTGGTGTGATTTTGAATTGAAATCACTAAGGCACTGTTGTCTTAGATGCCTATCTTGATTACAAAACTTACTCCTTATCCCCAACATGTGTCACTTCAAAAGTTGAGTTTTAAAAAAACATCATTTTTTCATTAACTAAATAATATTTGAGGTTTTGGAGTTATCTTGGAGGGGAATTGTAAGGAAGCTAAGGTAGAGAAACATCTTTCTAGACTAATCTTGAGAGGAAAATAATTTAAAACTTTTATAGATCTTTAACATTTGTAAAACCTTAAACACAAATAAACATAAATATCACATGCATACCACAACACAATTATTTACATTGGGAAAACTCTTTCAGGAGAAAAACCCAACACTCCAAAATCCACCCAATATATTATTCAAAAATCATAAATATTACTATATACTTGCAAAGCAAGCTTCTCAAAAGAGTATCACCAACCAGAGATCTATAGGCAACATGAACGCTATCAGAATCTGAGAATACATCACAATACACAGCCATAATACAATCCCCTCATAAAATAAGATTGTCTTCTAGGGCAATTCAAGCTAATAAAATATCAACCATCAGATATGAGACATAATGATGAACGGTCCAGATTTACAATAATAATATATAAATAAAAATTTCGTTGTCGTCGTCAGATGAATAGTACCTTATGTATCAGTAGTAACTTATGTAATTGCAAGGTTGAGACACATTTTCTCAACAAGAATTATATGAATGATCTTAGTGGATAAAGCATGCTAAAAAGTATAGCCAAGAGCATCAATAGCTAAAACATACAATACTGGGGCAAGGGGGCAACCTTGATGAATGTATTTTTGCAAAGGAGAATGAGGGAAGAGGGATCCATTAACAATGACTCTGGCAACAGTATCCATGAGCATCCTAATGTGATTGCATATCGTGGGCTCAAGTTCAAACTATTTTAGCATATTAATTGGGATAAAATGCCAATATGTAATCAAAGTTAAACTTGATGATTAAGGCATCTTAGGTAAAAAATTTAAAGTCCCATTTTGTAGTTTCCTAGGCTAGGAGGAAGTTGTCTAAAATAAATCTACCACCTAGGAAGCTAGTCTACTCTAGTCTAGAAATCCCTTGGGTGATATACTCTATTCTTCATGCCAAGGTTTTTAAATTATCTTTTAGGAGGTGTTGAGTATAATAGTAGGCCTCCAACCATTCACAGTGTCTTCGTCTTACCCTTGATTAATAATTGTTCCTAAATATTCCATTTCAAAGGATTCAAGATAAACATGATATAACTCCTCATGAATGTGAGGCCAAAGAGCTTTGTACAATTCTATGAGTAGACTATCAATACATGGGATCTTCTCCAAAGCCATAGAATAAATATATTCATTCATTTCCTTTATGAAAAGAAGGAAAATAAGAAAATAGTTATATTCAAGGTCAATTTTATAAATAATGTAGGTTGAAACACTCTCATTGATAATAGGAAGAAGGGGATCTCTTGTCGAATCATTGATAAAGATGTTTTTGAAATGATCATAAAAGTTACAAATTATCTAAATGTCAAGATTAAAGATAACCATTAGCAGGCTTAATGGTATAAATCTACTCTTTTTTATGTTTGTTCTATAAAAATTAAAATAATAATTTAGTTTCTTTATTGCCATCTTTTATCTATTGAATATGAACATAAAATTGAGCCCCTTTGCCTTTGTAGACATCTAATTTCTGCAAGAAATTTTCAATATGGACTATTGATTGTTGGATAGCAATATTAGAAGGGTTAGAAGTAAGAAGAGACCTCCTATATTCCAATCCTTTTAATTATTTTCAATTCTATAGTTTTTGGTAGCAACTTTCTAACCATGTTCATGAAGAAACAATGTACGATGGTAATAGCTCTTTCCCACTAGCCAATCCATCAATCTTGTTGGGGTGTAGGTTCAACTTTCCATGTAGAAAGGGGCCCATCAACACACTCTTGGTACTTCAAGTGAGATATATTCAACTTAAATACAAGTTCAATGGGGAAAGTGGTAGATTTAAAGAGGGAAAGAGTGGTAAAGGTGGGGAGTGGGTTAGAGAGAATAACTAAAAGGTCTAAGTGAAAAAGATGAACAGTAAGAGAGGGAGCAATATGACAATTGGGGGAAACATAGAATAAATCCAAATAGCTCATCTTCTTTAAGAATCTTTCTTGATAATTGTTTCAAGTGAACCCATGTGATTTTTGTAGGTTGACTTTTCCCAAAAGGGGTTTGTAGGCACCTAGAGAGTTTTGAGCTAAAGTTTAAGCTTCAAAATTAGCTTGGGATAAATGGGAAGAATTATCCAAACTATGATCAATGAAATGTTCAACCAATTTTCGAAATCCCCTCCAAGGGCCCATTATTCCATGACGAGGTGAAGGTGTATCCATTAATAAAGAAAATTTCTCTCTAAGGGGGAGTTGGGGGCATAAGTCACAATGTTATTAGCGAGCAAAGGAGAAAGGCCTAAAATAGAACCACCCACTATGTTAGTGTGGTTAATGTGGAAGAAAAGAGCCTCTTTCTAGATGGAAACAAAGGTGGCCTCTAGATGAACATCACTAGCTTTCACTTGTTGTAGCATAATGACAAAAAACTAATTATTTTGGATAGAATTCTTGGCATGAATCTTTTGAGGAGTGTCAATATTTTAACATTCCAATATTGGATGTGGCACTTCATAGAGATGATTGAGAGAAGTGTCCTCATCCATTTTGAGTGCACTAATTTTACTCTCTTCAAGACAAGGCTAAACATCCATGATTTGGTTTAGTCTTTCCAAAGGGGATGAGCATTATTGGGATTGCAAGGGGGATTAATGGAGGTGAGGAAACAACCAAGGAAGGAATAAAAATGCAAGTTGAGGGTGTCAAAACTTATTTATTTTCCTTTTAGGGACTCTTACTTTAGAATCAAGAACAACATCTTTAAAATTATGAGGGCCTGAGGTAGAGGTTAGGTGGTGGGAAAAGGAAGGAATGGAAGGTGGGGGTGGATTGTAAGAGTATGGGGGGCTAGAATGTTTTATGGAGTAGATTGGGGAGTCTCAAGTAGTCTTAAATTTTCTTCAACAAAAGTGTCAAAGCTAGAGTTAGAGATATTTGGATTTGAGGAAAAAAACATGTAGACAAGGTGAACTTGAAAAAGACTCCCTCCTTGATGACTAGATAAACATACATTAGGTTTGTTGAGATAACTAATTGTCTAGTCAACTTTACATGCATTTGGTTAGTTGATATAGCTAATTTCCTAGTCAACTTCAAAGCCTAGACTAATCAATTTGATGGTGTTTGGTAGTGACTAAGTTAAACTCATATCAACACAAGCCCTAGGTTGAACTTGAAGCTTGACACATTTATTTGAGTTATATTTTCACCATAGGGATCTACACAATTTAGAGGTTATGTCTTAACAAAAATCGAAAAAATATAAGGTTGAGGAATGGAAACTCAACCCACATCATGTATTTAGACTTGGAGATTCCTTTAGGGTGAAATTAAGGTCCCAAGCTTCTATTTAATATATTTGAATGCATGTTATCCATGATCCATACCAAAGAATAGTCTTAGCATGATCCATGTTGACAAATGTTTAGGACACATATCCTTTACCTAGCCCCCTAAAAGCCTCAATGTTTTAACCCTTTTGTTGCTAGTTATTTTGGGTCCGTTTAAAAAATATTGCTCAAAGGGGATTCCTTTTAGGAAAAAAAATGATTTCTTTTTATATGAATCACTTTGAGATAACATTTATAATTTCATTTGAGATTTCAAAGGAGACTAATATTATTTTCATAGTTTTCTGACTTGATAGCAAAATTGGTAAATTACAACATGGATAGGTTATTTTGATGGGTTTCTAGACTAATTTTTATGTTATATGCAACACAAAATTAGTCTCGATAATTTTCATTAATGAGGGAGCATCCTAATGGATGTCTCTTTCTAGAGCTCATTGGCATCAACAAGGTTAGCTAGCAGTGAAGAAAGATTCAAGTTTTAGCTTGGTTTAGATCCTTTATTTTAGTGTCTAGGATTCCACATTATATTTGTTTTTCTTCATCCTAACTACTTTGGGTTTCAAGCCACAATTACTTCTAGAATACCTTATCTACCTTGAAGCTTGGTGTTCATTGTAGGTCACAAAGATAATTAGGTTTTTCATCCTATATTTTCTTTTTCTCTCTAAAGAATATTCTTTTTGCTTTGTAATATTAATAGTTTAGCTCTTTTGAAAAAACAACCCCCTTAATAATGCATACCCAATGGTAAAATGGGTAATGAGGCATTTTAATCCAAAAAGGTAGTCCCAAATAGAACGTATCTCTTTTATCAATGACATATATACCACTTTGTGAGTATGATTATGCACATATTATTGAAAATTGTAGAGCAACCACAAAAAAATTAGACCAACCCATTATTGCAAAAGAATACCAAAAACATAAAACACTAGTTAATTTATGTGGGATTCTTCAATATGATATTTCATTACATTGCATTGGCTTATAAAGCCATTGATTTTACCATGCAAACTACCTATGAGAAAAACTTCCAAAAAAATAACTATTTATTTATTTATTTACTAACATTCTAGTTTATTTGTTATACTAATCTATGAAGAGCACAGAATCTATTGAGAGGGGGGTGAATCAATAGATCAAATCAATTTAAAACTCTTAACTTCAATACATATATTTGAACATGAAACCTGAATCAACACTACTACTAATCAAGCAACAGCCATGAGCACACATTCACACAAGAGAACACCAGATATACATGGAACCCAAGATGGGAAAAACCATAGTGAGAATAGCTACTTGGATCTACTATCCAAATCCAACCTCACAAAGTAGGAATATAATAAAGGAATGTACAATATGAAGTAGGCACAAACCTACCAAAGACACCAATCCCCAAATGTATTTGTAGGCACCAACCTACTAGAGACACCAATCCCCAATACAAAGATCTAAGCACGAATGCAAAGAGTAGAACACCAGTCATACATGATTACAATGATATAAAGCTTGTAGATCTCCAATGTTGATTACTCAGCTTACAACTAGTCTGAACTAGATTCAAACACTTTGCTACACTCCTTAAAATCTTTTGATAATGATGCACACTGATTGAGATGCTTCACATCAAATAACACTTGCTCGCACACTTGTATATTCACTCGCCACCTTCTTTTCAATTATTCATTATACTTCACATTATACATCTACACAAATGTATGATAATTATATACAAGACATCACATTAGCATTACTTCATGTTAGTTAGGGATCCATAATTAACCAAGATGACATAAGGTGGACCTAAATTCAAATTACATGAAATTTTTAACAGGCTAGTCCGAAATCTAATTTGTTGCCACCAAAAGAACATGATGTTGTGTTCTACCATAAGAGCCTTAACTTGGACGTATCTTAGCACCACGTGATAACTTTGAATGTCACATGCTATTAGTCATTGTCACACAGTTCTCGAACACCAATTGGTTGACAAACAAGCATAAAGAGCCTTTTGTCACTTCAAACTCTTAGCCTAATGCACCCCCATTTTGGAAACTCTAGAATATGATAAAAAATGTGTATACATACTCTCCATTCAAACTACAAAGCCAAACTCACTTTTATGAAGAAATACTAAACATAATTGTATTTCCAAAGAAATTTCTTTGCACTGAGAAACTGAACTGAGTCATTTTGGGTCAAACTTTTGGACCACTTTTGTTACCATGAACTGATGTAGTATGATACTACATACAATCCTCAACTTCTTTTTATCAATATAGGAGTAATATATACTATCAAATCCACTCAAAATGATATGATAATACAGTTACATTTAATTCTCATTGATCTCCTAAGAAATCTTCCTTCGACATTAGTGAACACCTTTGACAACAAGAACTCCTTTGAAATCAATGACAACCTTTATTCAATAATCTATACTAAACTATGATATGATATTTCAACATTTTCATCTTATTATATCAATCCAAATAAAGGATGAAACATTGCAAGGACTAAACACAACAACTCTTCTAGAGAAATTGATGAAGAACCTCCACCAATTCTCTTCACTCATCCAAGAAATACCAAACTGGCTCCATCAATGGATCTCCTAACTTTCAAACCTATAAAACCTCTGTATAACATTAGAGAACATACAATATCCCCATCCTCCATGCACAATGAGAGAAAAAAATACTATGGAAGTTCACATCTCCTTCAAGTGTGTCAAAATCACTCATCTAGTATTGTACCGAGAGAACAACTCTCCCCCAAGAGTCCACATCTACTCTGAGTGTGTCAATATCCCGCCTCCAATGCTACGAGAACCAATCCATATTTTGTTGTACACAATAACCTCAACCAATGTAGATAAATTAATTGCACTCACAAGTCCTACCATGAAATGTGAAGCCCCCTTGATCCATAAAGGGACACAAATTTGAAGTCGTGTTTCTCATGTAATGAATCATCTATGAGTGAGAAGCTAGCTTAAGATGATAAATTTCTCCTACCTCCAATACCTCCAACCTCCAATGAAGATGTGTTAATCCTTACCCTCCATAGGGAGCACTATATTTAAAAGCTCAATCAAGACAAATAATAAGTGTGGCCATGATCAACTAATGAAATTGACAAATTTTCAGATACAACCAAAAATAAATCATTCCAATATTATCCTTATTTCTAAACATTCTCTTATCAACTCATTGCATACCAGAAATTAAATTACCATGAATTCTCATATGATTGAAATTATAAACAAAATGAATTCAAACCTCTGCTCACACAATTAACTTTGCACTTGGTGTCTCTTTTAATACCTTAAAATAATTTATTTGGATACTTAACCATAACACATATATTTTTATCACTAGTAACCTACCAATGCAAATCTCCAAAACATTAATCACTAATCAAACCATTCAGACAATCTCCAAAATGTGACATCAATTAAAACAATAAAAATCAATAATTGTGTTTACCTCTTTTCACATTATATAGAAAAACACAAAAGCTTCCTGAGCACCACAAATGCAAGCCATTCTAGAGTATAGTCAATCATACAAAAATTCACTAGTGGTAGGATAAACAAATCTACTTTTGGTAGCACTTAATTCTAAGAGATCAAATAAATATAATTACTAGAAGTCGCCTTTTATATTCAGTGTATGGGTTATCTTTGCATTCAATGTAACTAGAAAACAACCAAAATATAGTGGAATGCCTTTATTACATCTCAATGCCTTCAAATATCTTCTCAAACTCAACAATACTCAAAGCGATCGACAAACATATTAAAAACCCATCATTCAAACATAGCAGTCAAATACCTTTTCTCATGCCCAAAAAATACCACATCAATCTTTTGCTTCAAATAGCTCACGAAATACTAATAATTTCTTCAAGCTATTTTTTAGTTTTATTCTACTTTTCCTCTTCTTTCTCATAGATTTTAAATGAAAAAGATATCATAAAGAAATGAAAAAGATATCATAGTTTTATTACAATTGTGCTAGATTGATGTGAAAAATGTGATTCTAAAAACAAAACAATATACTAGTATACCGCATTTCTTTGCTAGCAACTTCTTCATTGCTTCTTCACAAACCTAACATGATGAATGCTCTAATACCATATTGAAAATGGTAGAACAACCGCATAAAAAAAAATCAGATCATTGTGCAAAGAATATGAGAACTATAAATTTTTATTTTTATTTGGAGATTCTTCAATATGATATTTTATTACATTGCATAGAAAATACCTTCCAAAAAACTAATTATTAATTAATTTATTTACTTTCTAATTTATCTATTATACTCATCTATGCTAAACTATATGTAACATTCCAACACATATGTACCACTTCATGAGTATGATTATTATCCATGCACATCAAGGAAATGCGGGGTATGAACTTTCCACGTTAAATTGAAGATGCCACTTTAAGGGTACAAGTAATTTTTTTTTTGAATATTTATTGATAATAATTATCAATAATTTAAAAAAAAAAAAAAAAATTAAACGTATAATGTAATATTACTTTTATTAATTATTAATAATAATTATCAAATTTTAATTTTGAAATGAATATTATATTATTCAAATGTATTCTTAATAAATAATATATTGTTAAATTTGTTTAAAAATATTAAAAAAATTAAAATAATAATCCATGAAAATAAATTTATATCAATTAAAACAATTAATAGATAAATAATTTATTTTTAAATATTTATTGATATGATAAATAAAATAAAAGCTTTTAACAACCTCTACCAAACCAAACAAATATATAAAATCAAAACCTACAATAAAAGTACTCCATATTAACACGTCCACTAAACACGTAACTACCTATTTAACTTTCAAGGACCAGAATAACCAGACAGAGTATAAGGCATAGATTCATTCCAGAGATCTTGGAGTTCATGTACACCGTCCCGTACTGCAGTTGTGTAGGGAATTTAATACTATTTTTCCACTTGTTATAACCGTTATACGTCAAATTATTAACTGCTTGATTGACCGTATTTTGTACGGTATTTCACTTATTAAGTCGCCATTCATTACAGCCGTTCGATGCATCTGTTTACCTCAGAGTAACGGACATAATAATAATGATAAAATAAAGTAAGTAGGAGTTGTGGATCCAATGAGCTTTTAAGATGCTTCAGAAAAGTGAGTACAAGGCTCCTAAAATTTGGTAAGCATGCGACCTTTCATGTCCTTCCTAGGGAACTTAAATTGATTGGTCCCAAGCGAAGCTTCCCCAAGTAAGGACTCAACCTCTCTTAAGTAAAGAGCTAGATAATTTCATTCTATTTGGTTATTTTGTGGGAAAGATTTTATTGGAGAAAATATTTGGGTCAATATTAGATGGGTCTTTTATAGTGTATGTCTCCACGTCATGCAAAATTTTATTGGGGATTTAAAAAAAAAAAGTTTTTGAAGAGATCAATCATGTCATGTCATTTTCAAGCATAAGTTCAAAGGCTTATCTTGTATTGTCAAGGAGGTTCTATCCCTCTTATTAATAGAGGAACTACAAGTAGAGTTGTAGGTTCAAACCTTAAACCCCAATATCAAACCTTTGGATAAGGTGAAGGATAGTGGTGTGTATCTTAGTAGGCACAAGTTTAGGGGATTCCCTTAAAGAGGTGACAAAGCTACACCACTAACACTCTCTTGTCGCAACCAATATTCTTTCTTCTCAAAGAGAGTAATCTCACCAAAAGTCCATATTCTTGTGAGGCTTCTTCCAAATGCTCTTGTAGCCCACCTTGGATAAAAATGATGGTAAGTATGTTCAAGAGAAGCATAAACCTTAACAACTTGGTAATTTCATGGTAGTCAAGTTGCATAAGTTTTTCAAAATAGTGATGATGTTTTGCAAGGGTTAAACTCTAAGAACATGTCCTTAGACCACCATGGTTAATGGATATTATCTCATGGAATAAATGGGGTCTAAAAGAACCCACTGATAAGTACATGTTCATGATATTCAACACATGCATTGAAATTCTTTGTGTAAGGGCAATTTTTTGTTTGTTTGTTTTGTTTTGTTTCCTATGGTGTCATTTGACTAGAAAACCTTTTTTGACTAGTAATCATGATTCTAGATGTGGAGGATTGTTACCTTTATTTCTCCAAAGTGGTGGCCACTTTTTTGGTTCATGGATGTGACACATCCAAGATGAAGGAGAAAAGTTCAAGGTATACAATTTTCATGATAACATGTTTTTTTTCCATTTTGATTGTATAAAAACTAATATGGTGATGCATGCCAAAGTAGAATCAAGTTGTCAACATGAAAGTAAATATATAAACATTATAAAAAGGATATAGATAAGGATATGGGTGCCACTTTGGCACATATTCCCTTGTAATGAGTGCTCCATCTCGGAAACTTAGAAAAATCTAAAAGCTCAATGAATAAACATTATAAGAACTTAAACAATTATAAGTTGTGCATTAGAAAAGAAGGGGAAAGGGAGTGATAATATTTTGTTTACAATTTAAAGTAGGGTACCACCTAGGGGAAAATAAGTAAATAGGTACTACTTTGAGTAGAAAATGCAATGTAGCACCATCTAAAATGATCTTGATCATAGGGTAGTCATTGCAACCATAGTCAAGAAAGGAACATTAGTGAACTTGTATGCCCAATCTATTTTTTTCATGCAACAAATGCATTAAACTTGGAGGAGAGTAGAAGATATATGTATTTAAATGGTGTAAAACTTGGAAATCCCAATAGTTATATAGAATGTAAGGATACAATCGTGTGACAACATAATAAGAGATTAAAATTTACCAATAAAAGCACATATAAGGGTAGGAAGAATGTGCCCCTAACATTACCCCTAATGACATAAATGAAAGTAGTCATGAGTGCTAGATAAGGCTCTTGTAAGCACCAAAAAATGTGACATATTATCAAGATTGGTGATTGGGAAAAATATAGTCACCACAAAATATTTTAGCATGAAAAACAAATTTTTTTAGTGAAGACATGAGAAAGTAGGGCTGACATTAAAATATAAGATGTAAGCATGATAATCATGGAAGATATTTTAATCACTATAAGAAAATATCATGCTCCTAAAATATGAGATAAAAATGTAAATAATAATAGATAAAATCATATGAATAACAATGTAAATGTATCATAGTAGAAGTGTGGACGATGACATAAAGGATATGCCCCCAAGTGTAAGAAATAATAAGGTAATATAATGTATATAAATAAATGAATATGTCAAGTGGAGCTCTAGATCTCAACCAATAGTATTGGAACAATAATATTCAATCACATCCATCATCATTATCTTCCTTGTTACCACCAATGAGTAGATGCTCTTCATCATGATATGAAAGAGCACTCTAAGTACATATGTTTGAGAGAGGTGCAATTAGTATAATTATTTTGTTTAACTCTTGTTCTTGCATTTGTAGAGGGGGATATGTATATGTAGTTTATGCTTGTGTATTACTAAAATTTTCATTGGGCCCATATAGTGGAAGGAGTTGTAGAAGATGAAGCATTAAGATGCATAAATCTTACTTTATTTTCTTTTTTTCATGCCTCAATATGTGGTATTCTATGATCATTATTAAATGATTCTATATAATTTAATTTTATAAGAGTATCCCCATTATGTGCATTAACCTTATTGTTCACAAATTGTATTAAATGCATATGTCAAAAAAAAATCTTAAATAGAATTCATATGCATGCTATGATATGCACAAAAAATCTTAACCTTACATGGTGCAATTCTAGACATATCCATTAGTTTAATAAGAGGAAAAGTGAAAATATCATGTTCTAAAATTTGTTGTTTTGGTATAATTGAGGAAGATCCTCCAGCCTAGTGAACCATCTTAATCTATTTGGATTGATGTACCATGATAATCCTCACTATTAAAAGTAAAATACATGTCCTTATTGACCTATTTTCCAAATTTTTGATTGATGGCATCTCATGAGATTGGAGAGAAATGATAGAAATGTGATGAGATATAAAGGCTTTATAATAAAACATGCTCTCATTCAAGTACACACTACTATACAAATATGAAAAGAAAAAGTACTCGGACCGTAATACACTTTTTCTTTTAATATGTGGAAGTAAATAATTAATAAATAAACCTTGAATCTCATCATCTTCTAATGTGAAACTCATGTTAGTTATCAAAACTTGAAATCTTAACATATAATCATGAATTGGTTCATATTCTTATTTCTTACATTACATAATCTCAAAAACACTATCTTAGGTCCAATGTCATTGATGTGTGTTATTTATGCTTCATTTTATACCATATTTTATCCTTTTTCCTATACCATTTAACCCATTTCCATATTCCATTTACATACATTATCATACCATTTTGCCACCTTTTGTTGCTTATGGTTAAATATAAATAAGCAATATTTAATTTAGTTTTTAGATAAAATAAGTGAATAATTTAGTTTTTTAATATTTCATCATAGACAATGCAAGAGTAGAAAACAACATTCGTATCATCTTGGGTCTAGAGATTACTAGTCTGAGGGCACGCCGAATCATCTACCCATCATAGGTGATCTCCATTTTTCTATCAAATGCTCTTGATTTCATTCAATCTTTGGTTGAATTGGAAGAGTTGGCTAGGAAATATGTTAAAGTTCAGTTTATTCCGGATAATGCAATTCCCTGTGTTGTCCAAAAGTATAGTTTCTTTGTTGGGGATGGGTTTATCAAAGGGCTCTTCCCAAGGGATTTAGTGTAGAAAAGGTAGTGTTTTGAAGAATTCTTTGATGCCATTAAGCTGGCATTGCAGTTTAACAATGATAATATTCTACTGCGAGCCTTAAGGAAACACCAGAGACACACTTGTTTAATGATGGAATTGGAAATTAAAGAGAAATATTATGCCTTGGATTTTCTTCGTGCTTTTATCCCGCCTCCTCCACATAATGGTGTTCTACCGGACCTTCAATTCGGGGTAAATCTACTAGCTCGTGGTCAAATTCAAAATCAAAACTAGGCTCGAATGGCCCTAAGCCAGAGGTTTGCCAGTGCTCAAGTACGTACGTCAATGGTGGCTGCATCACAATCAACTTCTTTTTCCAATCAAATTAGAGTTCTTGTTCATAGCAAAAGATTTTTTGAGAGGGCCCTTCAATTGGCTGAGAAATTAGAAGGGCAAGATGAAAACTCGGTTAATGGGGGGTCAATGAAAAGTTGAAATTGTCTAAAGGGTTTTTTCAAATTTTGTGGGGGTTTAAAAATTGTAATATGTGGTGTGAGGCCACATTTTTCGTGGTTTTGCTTTAAAAATTGTAATCTGTGGTGTGAGGCCACCTTCTTCGGGGTTTTCATTTTTTGGTAAAACTTGTAGTTTAATTTTGGGCTATAACTGGAGGTATCTTACTGGTTCTTCCTGCCAGTATGCCCTTTGAACTATTTTTTGTTAATATCTATTTATATTTAATATAATATTATAAGTGGCTCTCCATTTTTCGCTCAATTTTTTTTTTGTTGGATTGCATTTACTAGTATTTGCTTCCATTATGTTAAGAAAAATATATTTTGCAGCAAGCTAATTGAAGGAGAGGAATGCAAACTTCCTATCGCTTTCATGTTCCCGTTGCCTTGTTGTTCCTGTCACCTTTTGGTTCCTGTTGTTCGTGGGTACATGTATTAGCAAATTAATTCCATCCATACAATTATTTTCTCATAAAATACTTCAAGGTTATTTAGTTATAACCAATTACTATTCAGTTTTGATGAGAATGTCTTCATGTTGAAAATAATATTCTATTTTGATGATTGTAACCATGAGCTAAATAAGCTCCTACAATTTAGGGCGAGTTGTTTCAACAAATCAAACAACTAGATATCAACCAAAAAATAATGGAAAGGTGGCATAAAAATAGGGAATGACTTGCACTCATATTTCTTATAAATATGAGCTACGTGAAAAGAGATATACATGTAGACTTTGTATTATTTTTGATAAATAAAAAGAACATATTCATGCAACTCAACCAACATAAAGGAATTTCATTCAACATTAGGCAGACTAAGGAGGAAGGGCGCCCCCTTCTTGGAATGCTTGGTGATTTTGTATATTTTGTACTAAGTGTGTTTATTTCTAGCAATATGTTTATTTCTAGTAGTGTGTTTATTTTCAGCAGTGAGTTTATTTTCAGCAGTGTGTTTATTTTTGTTATTTCATGAATCTATTTAATGTTTATTGTTTATTGCTTATAATTCAATTATGGGATCTAATGATTATCTATGTTAATGATTGATTACAACTGTGAGTTCAATTTCTAGAATCGTTACTGTTGTTATTTCTATTGCAATCTCTGTTGCAAAAATACTGCAGTACTGCCATAGTTATAGAAGCAAAACATAAACATTAATTTGATTTTCAATTTAGGTAGTTTAGGAATGCATTTTCATCCCCACTCACCTCATGAATTGCAACCCTTGTGCATATAGCCAAAACATCTTTCGCAAGTTTACGCCCCAGATTGACACTTAGACCAAGCTAAATCTTATTATTAAAATTAAATCCTTCTTATTATTTACCCCAGTTTTGGCCTATCATTCATTATGAGAATGTTCAATATAATAATAAAATTTGGCAATGAATAACCATGTGAATGATTGCTCATTCAAGCTTGTTGGGAATAATCTAAAAAATAACTTTTTCCTATAAAAATGAGTGTAACATGAAGATTAGAAGGATTAAAATTATATTGATGGATCAAATATACCATCATACTTTATAAAATAAGGTGCTAGAAATCTACTTGGTGAGGGAAATGTCAAAATACCATATATTGAAGAATTATGAAATATCTCATTATTATAATCTATTTTTAAATATTTTTTCATTATCATAAATATACCATCTAGATGGTCTAATATACTCATTGTGGAGTACCAATAATTTGAAATATCATGCTCAACCATTAGTTTGATGTGCAGGTAAATCACTAGTACTAGTGGGGGAACATGTAAGAGACAAATAACTAGTTAGTTGCACACAATCTAAATAAATAATTTAAGAGGTATTCACATAGTTCTCTTACTTGATGAATATATACACCATGTGTTTTTTCTCAATAGGACATGTAAGAGAAGGTATTCCATAACTACTCAAATATATATCATATACAGACATAAAAAGATTTGAAGGAAAATTCTCATAGTTATAAAAAGGTATATCATATCAAGATATGCATGGACATATCCATGGGGTTCTCGAGGAAGTGACACCAAAATGTGAAAAATGAGAACTAAGTGAAATATTTATATAAGATTCCTCATCCTTATCATTAAAAAAAAAGGAGTGTCATTATGATCTTCACTTTATATATCATCAATAGAATATGATTGTATGAATACTAAGAAATAATATCAATCTTGTATGAAGGTAAAATATGTGTATTGGAGAAAGAGAGGCAAGTGTAGGAAAATCAAGAGAAGAAAAAAGAAATCTATTTTAAGATATAGAAAATATATGCTTACTAGAAAACATCACCACATGAAGGAATATCCCTAGTTGTATTATAAGAGACTAGAACTAAAGTATCATCTTTTATTTCACAAGATGTTGAATCATGATAAGTCATGAAGATCAATAAAATAAAATCTTCTAACATAGATGGAAAGGTATACATAAGTCCATAAAGGATGAAATATTTCCCAAGTACCTACAATCTTAAGTACTTTACAATCTTATGCATGAAACAAGTAGGATAGTTTATGTCATAAAAGAAGTCAAAATCATTAGTGATAAAAGGATGAGAATCAAGGAAGCATGAAAATAGCTCATAATCCATGATGTATGCATGAAGGGAACCCCAAAATAAAAATTCATAAGGATCCATGGTAAATGATATAACAATGAAACTTAATCAATCAAAAGATGGGATGGTATTGATGAGATATATATAAAATTATGAAGCTTTAGTTTTCTAATAAAATCTAGAATAAAGGATAGTTAAAAAAATATCAAATCTAAAAATTATAGACATAAGGAAGGAAAAACCTTAAGGTAAAACTCTAGAGGGTTTGGAGTTTTGGGTTCATTTAAATTCGAGGAAATAAAATTTATCTTTGTATAAAAAATTACGTATAAGAAATAGAACAAGAAATTAAATTGAATTAATCTAATTTCAAGTTACGATAGATCATATCATAGAAATTAAAAGAAATAGAGGTACAAGTTGATTTTATAAGTAAAAAATTAGCCATCTACTATTTTGATCATAACTTTTGAAGTGACTCAAAATCACGTATTTGTAGATGTGTAGGAAATAAAATAAAATAAATAAATTAGGTTATTCTTAAACTTAACTAGATCAAATTCACAAATTATAAAAATGATCTAGATCGTATTTAAAAATCATTAATTTGAATCTTGCATAAAAATCTAAATTTGTAGTTTCAAATATTTATACATATAACTCCATAGAAAAAATTCATACCTATAACTTTAAATAGAATATACAAAAATACCCTGACTACTTTCTTTTATCATCTTTTAACTTATAAACTATAATTTATATATAACTGAACTTTCCTTTCACTGTAACCCAAAAATTATTTGAACCTCATCTACTATATTATAAGCTCTATATGGTGGCATTTCCCTAGGGTCAAAAATAAGATTTTAAGATGATACAATTATCTCTTAGGAAAAATGTGGATAGGCCAATAAATTAAACAAATAGAAATAATGCACATGTAGTGAAAAATTACCCAAACTAATGTGTGGAGCAAGAAAAAAGACAAATACTTAGATAAAATATCATTGGATACCACTTAGGAGAATTTTGAGCTTACAAGCATAGGGACAAAAATACTATTCTATGTCTAGAAGCTATCATAGGATCCCACTCCACGAGGGTTTTGTATTTATCCCTGCAACCTTGACAAAAAAGTACTCTTTTGTTACCTACCATTGGATCCTATCCACCACTAGTAAATTTCTCTATCCTAAAACACTGTTTTCAACATTAAAAAAACACTCTTTTCAAGGCTTAATTTACGCTCTTGGAGGGTGCAAATCTACCTGCTAATTTGTCCCATTTTAGGTTACACATGACTAATGCAAGTTGACTTCCATTTGGGGTACATATAAATCTAGCAAGTAGACATAGTTTTACTTATAAGACAAAAGTAATGTGAATAATTGATAGTACTAAGGTGGGTTATTTTATTGATACATATTTAATGTAACTAATGACAAATTTATATAATTATTTCACAATCTTAGTAGGAATCTTTCTAAAGTTTGTTTGATTTAACTTTGTCTTGCACGTACAGGACATTCTTTGTCTAGGTATTACTTTAAATTGACATACATCTCCTACTTGGTATTCATGCATTTAATTGGGTTCATTGGAATTTGGGATAATAGTTAAATGTATCAAATCATGTCAACGTGTGCCTCATAGAACACACAAATTGGGGGGAGTGAATGATTTAATTTTGTTTAGGGATCAAAACCCAAAGTCAAAATCTACCCTAGGATCTATCGTTATAGGGATGTGGAGGGTATCCCTATATCATTCAATTTCCACATACCCTTTAAGGGTGAAATTTAGTGTGTTCATATCATTTTTTATTTATTTAGAATAAAATAGTTTGATAAATAAATGTATTGATAAATAGTTCACATGAGTAGTGAGTTGGCTTGAGTTTTGGGTTTGCTCCTTAAGGTCTTAGATTTGACTTTGAGGCTTGAACACCTGATGTGAGTGGCTTGTGGGTAGTTGCTCTCATCCTTGGAGGACTAGTCTCGTCTCAGCTCGCCCCTTCCTGAACCCCAACTTCGCATTAAAATAAGTCCAAGGTAAAGCGGGTTGGGTGTTGAGCTGGGTTGTAGGGATGCCTCTAAGTTAACAAAAAAATAAAAAAAATATATATTAATAAATAATTTAATTTTGTGTAAATTTGAGATTTTTTATTGTATATTATTGATCTATTTATCACATATATTTATATGCACTTACCACTTATCTTCATCTATATATTTGCACATTTTCATATGTTCATTCTATCTACTTGTTCATTACACTTATGTACATACATATTTCTAAGCATGTGTTATCCACTTTGATTTAACACCTATCATGTTCTAGGAAAGTCTTACAACCATTGACTTATCCTTCTCAATTTTAAAATCTAATTTTGACTAACTTCTACCTATCCCTATCCCACCTAAGATCCACTAAACACAAATTTGCATGATGTGTTGGTATGCCCTTGTTTTAAAGACATTTAATGCATTCATTTTACATTATTGGAGAATCAAGGAATCATTTGTAGTGCACATGGTCCGTTTAAATCACTATAATAAATTTAAATCTACACAAACATTTTTAGGAGCATATGTATAATTGTAGATTGTTATTTTCAAATGTATACATACTTTTTGATAAGTGGAACTAGGAGAATGTGTCATCTAATTGTATAATAGATACCCTACCAAGATATTCTCATATACTATTGGACCTTAGGTATTATAAAAGGAAGATCAAGGTGAATTAAACAAATTGAAGAACTAAATTTCTATAGGTTTTACAACACTAGTTCACAAGGACAATACATATATGTGGTTGTAGACTTGTTCCTAATCTCCAAATTCATCATTACGTGCAATAAACACAATTTTTTAATTCTAAGGCAAATATTTGATAAAGTTACCATATTTTAGATCCCAAGACAACACAAATTCAAGAAGCTTCATTTTGACCATTTATTCTTTGGTCATAAAGTAAGTACCCTAATTTGTTGCATTTAATTTTTAAAAACAATTATTATAATTAATCTAATTTATCAATCCTAACTATTATTAAGTAATTTGGCTTGATTTATGATCAATTTATATTTTTATTATTAGCCCAGATTAATCTTAAGGAAGGTTTATTTTCCTTTATATTTTTGGTGAATTAGATTGACCCTACACAATCTACCTTTTATTCCAAGGTTTCCTTTGAAAAATATTAATGTTTTTAAATATAATATCTCTAATTTATCATTTATTTTTAGAATTTTTAGGGTTTTAATCTTTGTGATTATGAGGTTTAAATTATGATTTATCTTTTATCCTAACCCCCACTCTAGATTATTCTCTCATTATGAAATCTATTAGGGTTGGCTCCTTGGCTAATCTACATTCATTCATGTAATATTTTGACACATTTATTTTGTATCATGACACATCCATCCTTGATAAAATTTTGAAATTTTATGTTATGGACGCATATTTCCTCTATATGAATGTCTTATTGTAGGAGTTTATGGTGAAATTCTCAACACCCCAAGATCACCTGCAAGACAAAATAAATTCCACAAGAGACAAATGGCAGAAATATCATGTTATGATTATGGATGCAAGATTACCAAATTGAATATTATTATTGTTACAATGTACATATGATGCCTTCCTTATATCTAGGCAAGTCGTGATGATGTACAAACATTAAATGACTCTATCATGATTATATGACATGAGCCAATATTAAATGACCTAGGACACAAGCAGTGAATAAAAGACAACTGGATAAGATATGATAAGATCTTATTTAGACAACTAAGACTTCTAAAAAAACAACTAGGACCTAAATGGACTTAACATGTAAATAAGACCTAGATAGGTAAAACACCTATTTACACCAACACCCCCCCTTAAGTACAACTTAGGGAGTACTTATGCAAATGACAAAAAGATGGGTCTTGACTAAGAGGCCATTTTAAGTACCCATATACAAATGAAAATGCAATTTATCACAAACGGAGAAAATGAAAAAATCCAGTAGGACAAAACTCTTACCCAAAAGATAAAAAATTCTCTCAGTGATACTTGAGAAGGATAAAACCCCATTCAAGGAAAAAGACCCCCCATAAGAGAGAAGAAGAGAAACCATGCAAACCCCCTCAATATGTAATATCCTACAAAAATGGTAAGTTCTTGAAGATGTTGGAAATATGAATAAACAATAACCCAAATGAAGCTACAGTCTTCAAAGGATCAACCAAGAAAGACACCATCCACATGAGCAAGAAATTGTTGCAACATGAGCAAGAAGACAATTTGATCAAATGATGATCTATAATGAATTTCTCTAGAATCTCTAGAACATGATGAGATACATGAGATATCATGAGATGATTTATAAGTGTACAAGCACCTTGTTTATATAGGCAAGGTGATAGGAGGTAGGATAACTACCTTGGATGCAAAAATTAAACATTCTAATGCATAATTTTAAATACATAAGTGAAATATTAAATGCCTAGATAACTATAAGCTAATTAATGAGATATGGCCCCATTATAACTAACTTCTAGAAATTACAACTAGGAAACTTAAATCCTAAGTAAACTTATAATAATGTGAATAGGTCCTCACTAATTTAACTAGTTAGGAAATAACCCCATTCACACTAACACCACCCAATAAGTGCAACTTAGGGAGTGTAGTTATTATGCAAATAATACAAATGCAATATCGTTCCTAGAAAAAAGGTCATGTTAGGTACCCATGTACAACTAATCAATGCAACTAATCTCTCACAAATGGAGAAAAGGAGAAAACCTCACGGGACCAAACTCCTCTCCAAAAAAGAGATAAAATGAAAATCTTGTACAAATGATGGAAGTGATGAATGGAGGTCTCAACATCAATACCTCCCAAGAGCTACATCCATCACAAGAATACAATATAATCAATAGCTTGCTCATAAGAGGGAAATAAAGAGACTATATAGCCCCCCATAATGGATAATCATCTACAAAAATGGTAAGTGTCTGAAGACAAAACATGATCCAATGTCAAAAAATAACTTGTCTCCATTTTAGAAGAAACAAAACCAAGTACAAATGTAGGAATTCTTCCCATTCCAGATAGGAATTGGTAGGAAGAGGAATCCATATGTATGATAGCAATTATGTCTCTGTGAATAGTAGATTTTTGGGGATAGGGCTTCCTTGCACTTCTAGGGTTTTGCACCTAAAAGGAGAAAGATATCCCACAAAAGGATCTAAGGGTTCATTCAAGACTAATGCTAATATGATTGAAATATGTCTAAATAGAGGATCCTAAATGAAAAGAATTGATAAAAGAGATCAAATACTAATGCAAACCCTAGAATACTAATGCAAACCCTAGAAAATGCACTTAGTTTGAAAACACATTGCGATATGCAATAAGTTAGATTGAATGCAATATAAAACAAGATAAAGAAGCCAAATAGAAAGAGTGAACCTGGAAACTGACAGAGGCTAAAATGAAGACTGAAAATGTCTCTAAAATTCTAGAAAATCTGATTTTTTGGCCAACTAGGACACTTGTAACAAATTGGGTGACTTAGCCCTATTTTGGAAAGATTATGGAAAACTACACCAGAGCTTGTTTTAGCCAAATGGGAATTTGGATCTACAAAAATCTCTTAAAAAATTGTGCAGTGGTACTAAGTCACCACAACTAGGGGAAGTGTCCACTTTGACTTTTTTGAAAATCTGAAAGTGGAAATGGAAGCTCTCGGTCTGCACTTTTTGTTCCTAAAGGTGCTCGAATCCAAAACCTTGATTTTCGTCCTGTAAGTGCCTTTTTGTGTAAATTTTGACCTAGACAACAAGGATATGACTTCAACAAGTTTTCAACTTATTCTTCAATGATCTCCAATTCCAGGTACCCAAATCTGCAAACACACAAAGAAATAGAACAAAAATGTTGATTGTTAGGGCATTGGGGGTTTGCCATGGTCAAACCCCTTTTAGGTAATTAAACCAAAATGATGAAATAAGATAATGAAGTATGAACATGAAGTAATGGGATTAGAAACTTTCCATGATGATTGATCTTGAATTTCTGTAGCAATGGATGAAGAATATGCCCTTGAATGCTTCTTGATGACTTAGAATACTAAAACCCTAGCTTGCTTGGCTTGAGATGGAAGATGAATCATGAATGAAGAGTGAATGAGTTATGAATTAGGGTTCAAAGGCTTGATTATATAGGAAATCCACCTAAAATTCCTGTTAATTCGATCTCCAAGACCAAGATGGAGGAAAATTAAACTTAAAACCTAATTTTTCTCACTCAAACCTCGAAAATAGATCAAATAGGACTAAGTCACCAAGTTGGGCGACTTAGTCCCACCTGGATGGGAATAATTCACCTAGATGGGTGACTTAGTCCCACAGGGCCTCTTTTGCCAGCTAGGATGTCGAGGAATGCATAAATTGGGTTTATATGTTGATTTTATCAAGTATTCGATCAAAATAAGCCTTGGGATGCACAATATGGGGTCATAGGGGCCTATGAATGATGATGTAAAGGATAATTAGGGCTAGGGACACAAAGTTCAATGTGATTAAATACACTTTACAACATTAAAATGAAGTCCACATAGCCTAGAGAGGCACGAGATCCAATGTGAATATGTAGAACACAATACAACATTAGGTTTAATTAACAAGCCTTCTAGATTAATTAAATACATTTTACAACATTGAATTAGGCGAAAGTTAAGAAATTTTAGCTTAAAATGGGCCCAAGACCTAGGTGGATGTGTAAAACACCTCACAACACTAAATCAAGGCAATAATAAGTCCAATTTATCATCAATTATTCCCATATCAAGCAAGGGAGACATTTTTCTATAATACATTTAGCCCCCACTTTAGCGAGAGGATGAACTTGCTTCAAACTCGCACTAAAGTAGAGATTCGAGAGGGGTCCAATCATACCAATGCGGATGGGAAAGGATGAAAAAGATCAAAGGAGGTTGTCAAGCCCCCAGGATCCAAGATCCTAAGCCAAACCAACATAAGCGCAAAAGGACACACACAAGGTGTATAATATGCAAAAAAATAAGATACACGATCATGCAATGTCAAGAACTAAAAGAAATAAGAGATGAGGTGGATCAAAGATGCACTCACTTTGGGGCCACAAAACATCAGGTTGTTCATAGGGTGAGTTGTCCCAAAGAGGTGGTTTAGTGAGAAAGTCATGCCATTGTGTCGACTTCCCACCGTATAATGAGAAAGTCATGCCAGTGTGTCAGCTTCCCATCATACTAACTATACCAAAGTTACCCTCTTGATAACTTTGATAGGGCACCACAATGTTGTGATATAAGAGGGATTCGTTGCACATAGGTCTCTTCCTTCTCGAGAGATCACCAGGGAATGAACTACCCTTATACACCTCAAATTGAATAGATTGATGGAATCATGAAGATAAATGAGAGAGTAGGTTCGAGATCCAAAAGAGAAAGACTTCCAAGTTCTAGTGTTTGGTTGAAGAGCTCTCGACAAAAGACGTCAGCGTTGTTCTAGGATGCCAGTGCGACACGCTATCGTCCACAAGGTGCGCTAGCATACTAAGCTGCAAAGAACTCAGGAGCTCAGGCAGATGAAAGAGAGTCACTTCTTGACTCAGTTGGGGAGACATGAAGAATCAAATAATCAACAAAAAAATAAGAACTAAAAGAGAGTACAAGAGGACTTGAAACAAGATGACCTTCGTGCATTCAAGTCTTTGATCCAAACCTCGTTTCGTAAACTGCACACAAAAGATCAAGGGAAAAAGGTTGGGGCTATATAGGGGCCCACCTCAGTCAGACCCCCGTTTTGGTGTTCCCACCTCCACGGACAATGAAGTTTTGGTAGAGAGTGTAAAGGAAATAATAAAGTAAGTGGTGAAAACAAAACCTGCTTCAGAGTAGAGCCCGCACCACAAAGTAGTAAATTACCTAGTATGAAGGAGTGATAAGGAGAGAGAGCGTTACCCATAGGTCAAGACCTTCTTCTGATGCACACAGGCCCAATGCAACGTGCTTGCTTGAGAGTTGGTAGCTACTGGAGGGACCTCAGTCTAGCATGGCTTCGCCAATAAAAGTGTTTCTATTCAAGGGTAGAGCTTACCCAAGACTAGATCAAGTGGTGACAATGCTTGAATTGATGGCTTCCAACCCCAAAATGAGGGCCAAAAGAAGTTTTTAATGCATGCAAGGGCGACACAAGGCCGTTTCACTTGAGACCTAACTACCAGGACACGTGTCCCAAGGGTCATGGTTCTAGATTCACCATTTCAAACTCGAAAAATCACTAGGATTCTAGCACACCGCATAGGTGTCGAAGGCCTAGATTTTTGAGGAACACCCTGTCAGGCTTCTGTCGTTTCACCATGTGTCCACATGGAGTCAAAATCATGAAATTTTGACTCATGGGATTTTTCCATTAATGTTTCTACGGTGTCATAAATGTTAGGCAAGATGCAAAAATGTGGAATTGCCCCTAGGTGTAATTCTGCGACATTAAGTTTTGCCCCCACTTTAGTGGGCTTGATTTTGGGAAAAATCAACCTCACTAAATTCGAGAAGAAACATTTCACCTAAATTATGGATTTTACGGAAATGTGTGCCAAGAAGCGGGATCATAGAGGTCACCGAGGTCGATCTAACCGATACCGAGGATGCCCCCAGCTCCCGAGCTCAACGATCAACAACACAACGGTTGCAAGAAATTGTTCAAAATTGTATCCTGTAAAACTAAAATTTTGAGTCAGTTTCAAAAAATCGGAAGAAACTACCATGGATAGAAGAATGATCAAGAAAAAGTCGTTGATTCAGAGGAGAAAAAATAATCAAGAGGTGACCATATGCCCCCTCCTGAGTTTCCCCCAGCATGGTGGGGTAAAGTCAAGAGAAACCAGGGGGCGACAAATTCTAGGAAAAATGGGCTCGGGGGGGCCTATATATACTTAGGTGGGCCCTTAGAAGGGTCATTTTCACTAATCACTGCGAGCGGATTGTTGACTTTTGTGAGAGAAAATTTAGAAAAATACCGAGCAAGAGGGAGTACGAGGCACTGAGGCTAGAGCACCTACGTGATGACATCATTGTGGGTCACAATGTTGACCGGGTAGGCTTCTTAATCTTGATCTTTGTGCCTTTTTGTTCATTTTTTTGGATTTTTCATGTTTCGAGGTGCGTAGGTGTTTGAAATGTGCACCTACGTCCTCTTTCCACGCCATTGCTCGGGATGTGCACTAGGGTCCTGGATCTGCACTGTCATCTCAAGGACGCATTAGCATCCTCTAGGAGACCATGATGGTCTGGGACATAGGCACGTCGCGCAAATGTCTACACGACGCACATATTTCCTTTTGCCTGTTTTCTTATCATGATCAAGTTTCTAACTTAATTTTTTTTACTTTCTTGCAAGATTATCCAGAGATCTGAAAGAATCCCATAGGGTGAGCATTCTGCCTCATCCATGAGTAGAGAGATCGTTTATCACCTAATGAGGTCACACATTTGGAGAGGGTCGGTCTGTAGCATGTATTTACTATGTCAGAGATGTGATACCATGACAGGATGCTCACTGCTCTAATGGAGCGATGGGATGCTACCACATCATCTTTCCATCTACCCTATGGAGAGATGACCATCACCTTCAAGGATGTCTATCAGATCCTCGAGCTCCCCATCCATGGTTGGTGGGTGGCCTTAGATGACACCCGATTAGCGTGGGAGCATAGCGAGGGTGTTCGGTACTACATAGGGCAGATCAACGGCGGTGACAACATTGGTCACATATACACGCACTAGTATGACCAAGCGAGGATGACAGGTATGTTGCTACACCAAGTGATGGTGGTGACAGTTTCTTTTTGGATCACCATAGACGGGCAGGGCTCACATCTGCATAGGGGCCTCATCCTAATTATCAGGGACATGGTTGAGCACAAGACTATTTTTTCCTGGGGGTGCAACATGCTAGCACAACTCTACCAGAAGCTTGGATGGTACATCCATTATGAGTACCGTAGTCTTACTATGTGCACACTTTTGCAGGTGTGGGAATTCACCCACATCATGTGCACTCGGCCAGTCGGTTTTCCCCAACGATGACCATATGAGGTCCCCATGGCCCACTAGTATGATACGACAAGCCAGTGGTGTTTCAGAGATGTATAGTTTTGGAGGTTGTAGTTTGATACTGTCGCCACAGGAGAGGTTTGTTGGAGACCCCACCGCTATTTTAGGTGGGTCGATGACATTCGATTCCTTAGGAACCTACAATAAGACCATTTTTTAGTGGGTTGTCATGATTTTATTATTGTACCTTATTACTAGAGTCAGGTCATACGGCAACATGGCTATATACAGACCATACCACCCGATGTGCCCACATACACCAAGGCACACTACAACACAGTGAGGGTAGGTGATCACCCTCGTCCCTCTATCACAAACATCATTTCTTCAGACGATAATGAGCCTAATCATGATCTGTCGGCTATGGCGGTGATATATAATGTCGGGGTAGCGGTGGACTATATGCAATGGTGGGGGAGACATTTTCCTGCTCCAATTTTTAGTGAGGGTGCTCTGGAAGGGGACCCTGGCCCAGAGGAGGACGAGCATTTCCAGCCCCCATAGGATAGGAGAGGCCGCTAGCAGGGCAGTGCACAGGAGGAGGAGCCTGTATAGGAGGAGGAGGAGGAGGCAACACTTGTATAGGAGGAGGAGGAGGTGATGCTTGTGAGGTCGCAAAAATGGAGGAGATCATCTCCCACCAGCTACCCCTATTTCATCAACACTACCAGTCTCCACCATCCCAGTAGTGGCAACATTAACACATCCTGGGGCAGCCACCGATACTAGCAGCGTAGGCCTCAGTGTTGATCCACACCCTGATCCCACATGGCATCCAAGGGATCTAGGTATACACTGTATATTACTGTTACTTTCATGTTTTTCGTATTTCTTCTATTGATCCCTTTCTCTTTCTTGGTGATTGCAAAGCATGCACAGGGATGGACTGGGCTTATTGCTCAGTGCATTTCAGAGGTGGCCCTTGTTGTACTGATCCAGGGGACGGTCCTAGAGGCTTACCGACCCATTTTAGTGGGGAGGCATGCCCCCATTTTTGAGCCGATAGCACGTCTGAGGACCACATACAAGGAGCAGGGTGCAAAGGTGGTGCAACTGACTGCAGAGTTGACAACTAGTAGGGGATAGTGAGATCAGCTATCTGGGGAGTTGCAGACAACGCTCGCCAAGCGAGATGCAACAGTGATGAGGGATGATGTCACCGAGGCGGCATGCGACGCCCTTTAGAGTCACATTAATGAGCTCAATGCACAATTGGGTAAGTACACCAAGATGGTTGCCAAAAAGGGGACTTAAGTGGACAACTTTTTTCTGAAATCAGGAAATCCTGACCTTGGACGTGAAATTGAGGATACTTAGACTCAAAATTTTGAGATGGAACAAAAAGAAGGATTCAAGTGCTCCGAGTCTACTTTCTAAACTACTAATTTATTTTGAAAATGTTTGAGATTAAGGGGTTCAAATGAGCGATGTACACAAATTGGTGCTGTTTTTTTCAGTAAAACATAACATAGCAACTCTTGTACGACCCTCGTATGGTGAACTTTTTTTTAGTATTTTTAAAATCGCAATGGTCAAAAGTTAGCTAACAGTATGTAGTTGATGCATGATTTTTTTGATAATTTTTTAATGAATATTTGATTTTTTACTCATTTGCGAAGTGGACATTTCCTGAAAATAGAATTTTGGCCGTGCTACCCTACAAATTTTGGAAACTAATTGATTTTTTTAATTTTTAATTTTTAAATTTTGTTGAATGGAGTCTAGTTTCTAAAAATGTTATTTATTTGAAAAATTGATGAACGGTTAATCTATAACAAAAAAAATACCAAACATTGCTTTTTGACAAAAAAAAAGACATATAGATAAAATAAATTATGGATGAAAGACTTTAACATTTTCAGAAAGTGAAAAAAATTACATCATTGGATAGCTAAGAGATAAGCCAACATTACCCATGTGTTCGATTTTTTTGCTATTGAACCACGTGCAATCCTGACAATGAGCACAAACTCGATTATAAGAAATATGGTGGATTTTTTAAAAACACGTCTTTGGTCATTGGGAATGCCCTCCAAGAATTTGAGTTGGTATTCCAAGGCAAATACCAAGCCTAAGGCTCGGGAATTCCCAAAGAAAGATATAACGCAAGTGCGTTATATCTCACTTTTGACATGGTTTTTGCTTTTGCGGGGAACATGTCAACTAGGATATAACGTGAGCACATTATAACACGCTCATGTTATGTCTTCCTTTATGTTAAATGCCAATATATTGAATGTATGTTGATATATTTGTATGTTTGTATGTACATGTATGTCATGTATGTATGTATGCTTGTATGGATGTAAGATTATATGTACATATGTATTATGCTTGTATGTATGCATTTATCTATGTCTTTAGACGGAGGGAGAATTTAGAGAGAGTCTAGAGAGATGGAGAGGGGGTGGAAGTGAGAGTTTAAGAGAGAGGGAGTGGGAGAGAAGGGGTTGGAGTGAGGGGGACTTAGCTAGGTAGGGTGGGAGGGATAGAGGGAGGGAGAGAGAGAGGGGGGTGGGAGAGAGAGAATTGAGGGAGAGGGAGAGAGAGAGACAAAGAGAAAGAGAGAGTTATTTAGGTAGGGTGTGAAAGGGAGAGACTTGAGAGTGTGAGGGGGGTGAGAGGGAGAGACTTGAGAGATAGGTAGTGAGAGGGAGTGTGAGAGAGATGGAGTGGGAGAGAGAGGGAGTGTGAGTGAGAGACCTGAGAGAGGGAGA